>JAWZTD010026787.1:0-16189 GCA_035221335.1 Echites panduratus
TTGTATATTGATTAATTCATTGATTCATTGATTTGCTCTCACAAAAGATCAATAATATTCTCTCTTTATAGTCTCTCTCAATTCTTTACGTATATTTGTTATTATTATATTTACAATATTACTTTAATATTATTGTGCTAGCGACTACTCGCGACAGTAATTTCACAACACTAACCCTTTTATGTTCTTTTATTATTTTTTAAGAAAATGCTTATAGTGGACAAATATCAATGTTTTTAAAACTGGATCGGACATCAAACCAGATTGGTAGAGGAGTCAAGGTCGGATCGGGTCCGAATGAGTTTTTGATTTTTTCTATTTATTTTGATTTTTTAGAAAATATAGTATAATATTTTATAAAAAATATAAAATTAATTTCAAACTTATATGAAAAATATGCATTTCTAAATATACTTTTTAGGAAATTAAACTAAAAAGAATTAATATTTAGTTTAAATATAAATTTTACTCAATTGTTTAGATGATATGTATGAATATTTTACAAAAATTATCCAAATATTATAATTACAATCAAAATTTTAAATAAATTTTTGATAATATAATTGTGGATGCTTGAAATAATTCAATTATTAATATTAAAACTTTTATTCTACATATTTTGATATTGTTATAAATTGAAAGTAAAATAAAAGTTAAGGATTGGTATTGTCCAAGTATTTGGAGCCACCTCTCACCTCCTAGAGGTCAAGGGTCAAGTCCCATCTTAAGTATTTAAATGCACTAAGTATTTCTTTTTCTTAAAGTGAATAATGATAATTGGGAGTTACCTCCTCACTTGAGTTCTTTTCCCTTGTAAGTCCTTGAAGATTTATACACAGTAATCTAGTTGAAAAACTCCAGTTGATAACATTAATCTCGAGAAACACATAGCTATGAGAAAATGTAGAATTTCTAGAAAGATCGAGAACCCGTACACACAACACATACAATGATTCTTCTGACAGTCCTGGGTCATCTGATTTTTCAATACATAAGTCTATATAGGAAGCACAAAATTTATAAGTTGACGAAGAGTATAAATACTTTTGCAAATATAGGAAATAATTCTTGGTGTTCCTTAGCTTTAAAGGGCGGAAAAACATGAGCTCCGAAGAATCTGAAAAAAGAGATATATAGAAGAAATGTGGAAAGAGCAAAGAAAATGAAATAGAATCGACAACTTTTACACCTGACCCAAAAAGAAAAGAGCAACATTCGACTAAAAAACAACACATCCCACATCCTCAAGGCATTTCACCTACATTTGAACTACACATTTGAACTACGTCAAGTCAAAGACCACACAACACCGAAGCATTATCACGTGATGCCTCATCTGTCCAATAATTTGGCTGAAAATCTTTCATAAGAATCTGATGTTTCTTTAATTGAGCAAGTTTCTAAAACATATCCTAAAGTAAAGAAAGAAATTGAAGATCTGCAAGCAATGGTGGATAACCTAGATAGACAGATACAGGTGAAGTCATGGGTACATTCATGGAATGTTTTAGAAAACAAAAATCCATTATGTGAAGAATATCAAAAGGTCGATTTCCCCAAGAACTTTTGGCCTCCTCCACTTTATAAGTACGAAGGCAAAACAAATCCCGAAGCAAATTTAACAGCATACACAAAACTTATGGCGATGTACAGGGTTAATGATATGACATTATGCAGATGTTTCAGCAACAAGTTAATTACCAGAGCATAAGAATGGTATGCTAACTTGCTAGTCTGATGTGATCCTAGAGTTGTAGTTTCTTATATCAATGGCTCAAACCTCAAATCTCATCAGTTTGAAGCAAGTTCCCAAGACTCATCAAGTTGTTCAAGTTTAGTTATAGATTGACCTTTAGTTGTAATTAACCTAAACTAATCTATTAATTTGGAAGACTTTCAACACCATAAACCAAAGTAATTGAAAAGCCCAAAATGAAGTCTTTCAAGAACCATAGAAGTTCATGAAAAAACCCTCAAAAAGGAAATATGTTTGATCTTTTTTTGTCATTTTCTCAAAGAGGAAATATGTTTGTCAAAAGTTGGATTTTTTTACAAAGATAAACCATATATAGTCTCACAACCCTAATCTAACCTAATAATTCATCCTTAGGGTCGAAAGACATAAAAAAAATTAGAAGAAGAAACCAAGAAAATTTTACAAAATTTGAGGATGAACGGAATGGACTAGAGGTTGTTCGGATTGGCAGAGGGCCAGACAAGCCCCAAACAACTTCTATCCGTCACCAAATTGGAGATAATTTTGTAGTCGAGTCTAATGGCCTTTGTCTAATACTAGATGCCCTTGCTGCAGCATTGTTTGACTTGATTTCTTCTCTCTTCTTTGAGTCTAACTTTTTGGATTGATTTAACTTGATCTTGAATGCATCAAAGTGTGTTTTAACAAGCCATTTTATCCCCTCTTCAAGCTTGAACTTGTAATATCGATTTTGTATGGAAACTTCCATCCTTCAAGCTTACTTTCTTCAAGCTTAGCATCAACAATAAGTTCTTCTTCTTGGATTTGCATCAATGTCAATGCCAACAAGATCTTCTTAATGTAGGAATATGTTTCCTAGCTATGTAAATGAGAAGATGGAGCCAATTGTGATAAATACAAGTCTTTATAAGTAAGTTTGATGCCTTGAAATCCACCTTCATTATCTTTATCCTTTGATGGCTTCTAAGTTGTTCCAATCGAAGCTTACTTGACTCCTTGATCTCTATCACAATTGGCTCCATCTTCTCATTTACATAGCTAGGAAACATATTCCTACAGAATTTTCAACCAAGACATGCACCAAAGAAAGGTTCAGGTCACCTGCACAACATTCGGTTGTTCCCTAATGAGTCTCTGGCAGACTTCTTGAGATGGTTCAATGGTGAATCCATGAAAGTAGAAAATTGCATAGAATGAACCTATGTGGAAGATTTTTGAAAAGCCATTACCCCAGGCCCTTACTCTCATAACTTAAACATCAGGCAACCAAAAAAAGCTACAGAGTTGTTAGACAATACAAATAGATCAAGGGTGAAGAAATTGATAAAATCAAAGACCAAGCATACAAAAAACAGTTGCAGCTACATGGGTATAAGCTTATGAATTATGGTGACAGATTTAAAGTAGCCAACTTTCAACTGAGAAAGTCCTTTTTTCCAAGATATTAAAATTCTGCATGATAGAATGATCCTATCGAAATTCAGCATCATCAGACCATCAACACCAATTGCATCCTATCATCCTTTTGGGCGGCTTTCGTCCGCACCCAATTCCTTTAGCAGTATCGCCTGCACTAATGCCTTCTCCAGATTCTAGCTCACGTCCTCCTCAACAACGAGATCAGAAGGACAAGCATCAAAAGCAAGCACCTTCTTACCCTGCTTTGAATGCACCTTGGTCCATGATTTTGCAAAGCGCTGAAAGCTTGGACATCTTATAGCCATCTAGACAAATGAATATTCAGCCAAAGAAAAGATCCATGGAAAAATATTGCAATTTTCATGAAGAAATGGGACACTCCATTGATGATTTTAATTTGTGAATTTGTGTGTCAAGGCTCAACACTACAGCAGCTAAATGCACAGCCTTCATCGCATCAAAGAGAACATCCAAAAGGCATCGACAAGATTTCGGGAATCAATGAATTCTATCTGCATAAAAAAGTGATGCATTCGGTAATACATGATGATTACCCAGTTGTAATTTCATGATTGTGAACTGTATAGTCAAAAGAGTTCTGATTGTCATAGGAAGTTCAGTGATCATTTATTATGAGGCTTTTAAAAAGATGGAATTGAATGACAAGGATATTCTCTCTCATTGGTTTTTCCGGCACTATCATGTATTCATTGGGTACAATCATTTTGCTTGTCACATGGGGTCATAAAGGTAACGAAATTTCTAAAGAATCTAAATTCATTGTCATCAATTCTCATACTACATATAATGTCAATTGGGGCAGACCCGAGCTGAATATGATAAAAGAAAAAGAAAAGGACACACAGGAGAATTCTATCAGCTTGATGATCGACAGACAAGTGTTTTAAATTAAAAGAGATGTACAAATAGCTCACAACAGCTATTTAACAGCCATTTCTTAGGAGTTTGTATCGATAGAGCCAAAATCTAATAGGTCGGTTTCAATGAAACCAATTCAAGAGTAGAATCGGTTTCCCTGAAACTGGCTTATTATATGAGCAGGTTACAATATTTTTCTCTCAGGTTATGTGACCTCAACAGTTGTCCTTTTGAGAAACTAAACAATTTTTTTTTGACCTGGTTCTACGAATTTGTTATCCTTTTAGTTAATACTCATTATTTAATATGTGTGGGAAAACCAAAAAGGAGGAAAGGTGACAATAATTAGCTTATTATATGAGCCAGTTACATGATTTTTCTCTCCGATTATGTGATCTCAACCATTGTCCTTTTTTAAGAAACAAAATAGTCTTTTTCTTTTGAACCTGGTTATAAGAATCTTTTATCCTTTTAGTTAATACGAAGTATTTAATACGTGTGGGAAAGCCAAAAAAAATGGAAAAATAATAGTAACCGGCTCATCTACTAGGTTGGTTCCAGTGAAACTGTTCAAAAATAAAACCGGTTTCATTGAAACAAGCTTATTATATGAGCTACTTACACTATTTTTCTCTGATGTTATGAGATCTCAACCTTTGTCCTTTTTTGAGAAACTAAACAATCTTTTTTTTCTTTTGATCGGGTTCTAGGAATCTATTATTCTTTTAGTTAATACATAGTATTCAATACGTGTGGGAAAACCAACAAGTCGGAAAGGAAACAATAATTGGCTCATCTAATAGGCTGGTTTCAGTGAAATAACTTCAAAAATAGATCTGGTTTAACAGAAACAAAGTTATTATGTAAGGCAATTACATAATTTTTCTCTCTAGTTATATGAAAGGTTGTCCTTTTTCGAGATTCTGAATAGTCTCTTTATTTTTTCCCTAAACAATTGCAAACTATTAGTAGGTGTGGATGTTTATGTTGTAACACTAGCAAGGAAAGAAAAGATGCTCTCGTAGAAATGTTTCTTTACATTTTCTCAAACGACATGGATGAATGTAACAACTTCACATGCAATTTCGAATTTGGATCTGAGATAGAGATGTTCTTAAAAGAATTAATTAGATAGATGCTCCAGAGCAAGATAAAAGCTGATTTCCTTCACGCTCTTCCCATCATGGGTGGGAAGAGGGTGAAAGAAACTCCAGAGATTTTATTTTCATGCACCATCAAACCGAGCTCTTCCTACACTTGTTGATGTTGTTTCTTTTATTTCTCCTCATATTTCTTCCTACGATTCAATGCCTTCCCATAATCCACCTACCATCTGAATGACGAATAGCTAAATAGGTTCTAATCCCCTCATTGAATGGAGAAATTTTTTTTTCTTTTTTGTAGTTGTATTTGTTTTCTGAAATAAATAAATAAAGTACCATTTAAGTAAATATGAATTTGAGTTTACAGACTGATTCAGTATTGTTTATTGAAAATTAAAATAAAATAAAGGAGATGATTAATATTTTTATGAAACCAATTTAAAATTATGTTTATTTTTTTTATAAAACAAAATTGGCTCACAGTAACTGGCTGGTTGAGATGAAACAAGGTATTTAAGTTCAAGCTTGTTACACTAATATCGGCTAAGTATACCAAGCTGGTGACCTTGAATTTAGCTATTTGTGCATCTGGAAGTACTTGCTTGGTTTCTAAAAAAAGCAAAATTAAGTCAAAAGTGCAACAAAAAATTAAATTGAAACAATGTGACAATTTAAATGAAACTAACATAATATTTTGAATTGGTTTCAGTAAAACAACCTAGATTATGCATTCAATTCCAACATTTGCTCTTGTAGATTAGCTTGGTTTCTTTAAAAAAAAAAGTGAAAAAAAAATCAACATCTATGCAAGGTTTTTTTCCAGAGGATAATTTAACCAAAACAGGCATCATATCTTGAACTAGTTTCTTAGATATCGGCTTGATTACCTAGCCTGTTACATTGAAATAGGCCATTCCAGTCTCTGGACTAGCTAGCTTTCTTTAAAAAAAAAATGAAGTTAAAAATCCAATCAAAAAAATACATTAAAACATATGTCTCTTTTTCCCCCATTTTCTGTTTTGGATGATTTAAACGAAATCAAAACAATATTTTGAATTGGTTTGATTGAAATTGACTTGTTTCAAATTGTCTTCTTCCTTTTCCTCACAATCACCGAACTCGAAAAAACTCAGTGTGACAGCCTCTGGACATGCTCACAAGCATCTCACCACCCTCTATAAGTATTGATATCTTTCCTTACTTGGCGTGTTGTAAACATAAAGACTCCTCCAGAAACCTAGAGGAATGGAATTCTCTTTCGTTTCGAAGGATTTCTAGAAAGAAGAACATCTTGATTGATCTTTTGGTTTTAATTTTTTTTTTAGGTTGGTAAGTTGAAAGTGTAATAGAGGGGTAAATTTGTCATTACAAGTTTAGGAGAAATAAAAAATGAAGTTTTATTTTGCTTTTATATATATATATGAAGGAGAGGAGAGTGCAAGATGAAAAGTGAATAAAAAGTGAGTAATTAAAAATTGTTGAACAAAAGTGGGTAACTGAAAAATCTTTCTACTGACGGGTGGGTAACAAACCACTACCCCTTTAATTTTAGTTGATATGAACAAAGTAAATGTCCAATTCACACCATTGTAGAAATTTTTGATATCGAGGGTTAAGTTTCCCTTCATTAACCATCCAAAATTTTAGTTTTTGCCCTCCAATTAAAAATTATAAAAGGTTACCCTTCAGCTAAGAATACTTGAGAAAAGTTGCCCTTCTGTCCAGTTTGGGCTTTAACCCATGATGGAAACCACCCATTAGTCATTTTTTCAGGGGTTATTTTCATCTCTTCCCTCTTCCTTTCCCTCCAAACCAAACCAGTCTTAGATCCATCGTCCTTCCCCTTTGTCTTCTTAATTTTATGCCAAGATCCTGACTTACCCAACCTTGACGCCCCAATTTTACCGTTGGAACTGTGCCGCAGCGTTGCCATGAACCTAGATCTGGCGAAAACCAACACCTCGGCATTGAAGTCCACTCTTTTGCTAGCTTAGACTTTTCATTGTTGTTGCTTCTGTTTTGTCCTTTCTCCTGCTCTCATTTCTTTTGCCAAAAAGCTAAAGCTTCTAGCAATGGCAGATTGGGGATCGACGTTGATTTGAGTGATACTCTTTGTACTTCTGCAACTCAGGCTATTGTTTCAGCTCTTGAGAAACAACTAGAATCTTTAGTTTTTGAGCATGAAGACGAATGGCAAAGGAAATCATATGCTCTCTATGCTATCGTCGTTCTTGCTGTTCATGTTCACATCTATACCGGTTGATCCATGCCATTCCTTGTTTTTGCTTTTACTTTACTCTCAGTGCACTTGGGTTTGATTTCTCCCTAATCAATAGACATCCAAAAGGCACTCTGAAGCAAGGACGAAACATGTAATTTGTTATTTTAAAGCCATTAACTTTACAAAATCTAAAGATCTCTTCTTTTGATTTTGGATGCCTATAACTTTTCATCTCTCTTCTTCTTCTTTTTGTATGGAAGGATATAAATCTTTATGTGGCGGATTTTTGTTACTTCTATTTCCCAAATTTTAAATTGATTTCAACCCATATTAATTCTCCTCAACTCTTTTTAGTTTTTTTCTGTGTGGCATCTAAGTAAGAAGTTCTTGATGATGAGAATGGTATAATTTAATCTAGTTGGGAAAGGCTAATTAGTAAGATTTAAAACTCAAGTCTTGCAACGATTTCTAAATTTCTCACCTTTAATGAATATGGAATCCTTATTATATTTAAGTATAAGAAAATATGGCCTCCTCATAATTCCAAGAGGATGAATTAATGAGAAGCTTTTGTTTTAGATTTATGGCTAGTTTGGAGAGAAAGGAAGAAGAAAGAAACGAAAATATCCCTGAAAAAATGATTGTTGGGTGGTTTCTCTTGTGGTTTAACTTTCAAAATGGACGTTAGGGAACTTTGCTTAAATATTCTTAGTTGGAGGACAATTTTTTAAAATTTTTAATTGGAGAGTAAAAATCAAAATTCTGAATAGTTAAGGGGTCACTTGAGACTTTTTACCCTTACTTTTATTCCTTATAATCTTTCAACCGAAAGAGTAGATCTCACATTTTCTCTCTCTCTCATTTGCCCCCTCTCCTTATATCACCCTTCTCTCTCCTATCAAACAAGGTCTGACTCTCTCAATCTTGTGACTGTCCACCTAAAAAAAATCAAATATTTAATTTATTGTTATTTTCAATTAAAGAAAAAATTTTCAATAAAAAAAGAATAACAAATTCAAACTTATAGTAAAATAGAAAAGGTTGGCAACTGGAAGATTGTTTCCTACTACTTCATAGAATGCAATCCATTGAACCCGTACACAATATACCTTAATAAAATCAATAATGTCCAAAGGTTGGACTCAAAATCTTACCAAATCGATTATGAATTTCAGAAAAATAGAGTCAAATTGAGAAGATCCAACACATAATCTGGAATCTCCTGTACGCGATCTTAAAATAAGCAGCTTCGCTACTTTATCATTGATTTGTTGTTTAAATCCAAGACAATGCCATGCACATGACTTTCATATGTTCTATTGCTCCAACGTTTGAGCACTGAATTTTTAATTTCTAGATAATGTTTAATTTGAAATATTAATTAATACAGGAGGTTTTCTTCAATTAATAACCTCTATGGATTTATCCATGTGATTAAAGAAATAAAATTGTTTAAAAACCGTAAAGAATTTTGTATATGTTCTCAAGATTCATAGAATATTTTCCTGTTTTGTGAAGGAAATAAAACATTCACTTGATATATTTTCCTGTTTTCAAACTTGAAAAAACTTCAATTTGTTCATTCATTCTGAAACTTGAGACATACCACCTTAGTTACATTCTTTTTAATTTTTGAATTAAATTTTTTTTAAGATAAATGAATTCAATTGATTTTTTCGGTTTCCAAAATGTAATTAAATAATAAATTAATATATATTAAAAGATAACTTATGCAATAAGCCTTTTCATATTTTTATAATACAACAACAATAATAATAAAATTAATTAAATATTATAAAAAATATTATTTTTAAAGGATATAACTAAATACCAAATATAAATATATATAAATATATATATTCTTGATCAATTTAATTTAATGAATATTCCTAATTCAATTAACCTTTTCGTTTTTCAAAGTATAATATAAAAAGACTCATTATATTTGTATAAAAAAATGAAAAATGAAGAGTCAATTCTCTGGATTGTGAAAAGTTCAAAATATGAGGTTCAGTAGATTTGTGCAAGGAGAAGATGAAGAGATCATTATCTCTCTGAATTGATTGCATAATTTAAACTAAAAAATATATAATATAATTATTATTATCTTTTTTTTCAATAATTATATTTGTATGAATAAATTCATTGAATCTTTGTTATATTATAAATATTTTTGTTTATTGTATTTGAAAGGAAATTTATAAGAAATGCAATATATAATTATCTTTTTTTAATTAATTTTTTTTAAAAAAAAATATGTTACATATTGCTTAATGAGATATCAAAGAATGTATAAAAAAACAAATTGAAGCTTTTTCATAGTTTGGGAGCTTTTTATTGAGTAGGAACCTGTGCAATATATATTTTTTATATTTAGTATTTGATTATATTCCTTCAAAATATTGTTCAATAAATATTTTAATTGAAAGTTTTTTTTGTTGTTATATTATAAAAATATATAGGTAAAATATGAAAAAAATTTTGTATAAATTGATATATAATTTATTTAATTAAATTTTGAAAAACGAAAAGGTCCAATGATTTAGGAATATTATTTAATTAAAATGATCTAACTCTTCTCAAATTGTTCATTCTTCTTCTACATCAATGAGACCTGCCCCGCTACAGTTTTCCAAAGCATATTTTTTATTAGTCACATTTTCCATAAATTTCTTTTTGTCTTTTTGAATTATAGGAATAATAGTTTCAAGGAATGCATAGCGAAGTCACTTGAAGCTTTTTTCTCTCGAGATATTGAACCTTCCACAATTTTTATTTCTTTCTCTTTTTTTTGTGTCAATAAGTCAGTTTTTTCTATAGATGTTGACTCCCACTAAAATATTTTTCTTGATTAAACTTATTTTTCCATAATTTTTTTCTAAACTTATTTTTACTGATTTTTTTATGATGAATAAGATATTTGATTTTTTATGATAAATAAGATATTTATTAACTTTGAAAAGAAAAGAAAAGAAAATAATATAATATAAAATAAAAGAAATATAAAATTGTTATTAACTTTGAGCATTCTGGCCATTCAACAGATTTCTTTCCATTGAAAGAAAGAAGAAGTTCAAAATTTCGTCGCATTCGTCATTCACTAATTTCCCACCATAGGCTTAACTCAAAGCTATTCAATTGTTCTTTAAGGTTTGAATTTTGATTTGTTCTTTGATTTGTGTTTCAAAACGCTAAAATCTAATAGCATCACTTGGGAGTTAATCAATCAATTGCAGTTGGGGGATTACATAATTGTAAATCTATCAAAGCCACTACACTATAGTGTTGTACAAAGGCCTATTATATATTTTTAGTTTTAAATCCCTAACTAAGTGGGTGATTTTGAATAAAGGTTTCGGCATGCTTCTATCCTTAATCCTTCTTTTTGTAAACTATTTGTAAACTATTTTTGGTAGCTTTCAAAAACTTTTCAGAGTTTTTTCGCTTTCAAGAAATGTTTTTTTTTGTTACCATATGGGAGTTCTCATATTGTCCACGAATATATTATTGGTGTTGTTACGTGAATGATGCAATTTTTTATTACTAATTTTCCATTTTTAATTAGTGTTTTTTCTGTTTTTGTTGTGTTTACGGAATGTCAACATTAAAGTTCAAATTTAAGTTACACTATGAGGATACTTTCGTGAATTTGGATTATTTTGGGGGCAAAATATATATATTTGATTTGTCATAAGATGAGTTATCTTACCTCGGTTTGATGTACCAAGTTAAGAGAAATGGGATTGAGGCTTGTACTAGGTTGTTCTACAGGGACAGCAAGGGTTCCATGTTTATCAAAATAAGTTCTGATGAAGAAGTCTTTGCTTTATGTGAAAAAGTATGGCAATTGAAAAGGGAATTTGTGGGGTTGTTTGTTAAATGTAGAAAAATAGTGAACCCCTCTTCACAAGAGGAATGGCTCAAAAGTAGGCAACCATTTGTTTTAATAGTAGAGGAGGAGTTAGTCCCTATTGAAGGAATTAATCCTTTATAAACACAAAGTTCTGTTCTTGGAGAACCTACCGTGTCGCAATGTGAGCAAGAAAGAGAATGGACTAGAAGCAGAAAGGGAAAGAAAATTAAAAATAGAAAACAAATAGCAAACAAAATAAAAGTAAGTAAGAGCTCTGAATGTAATGAAGAAGAAGAGAATGAAGCTATTGCTAGATCAAATGAAACTAATAAAGGTCGCTAATTATTAGACTTTTATTATGATGATATAGGTCGGGTTGATATAAGTACTGATGATGAGGAGTAGGAACTTGTAATCGTAAAGAGGAATGTAGCCAACCATCCCTCCAATGTATGGAAGAGAAAGGCAAAGATTTCCCAAGAAAATAGTGTATCAGAGAGAGAAAGACTTCAAAAAGAGTTAGAGTCATAGCAAAATGCATTTGATGAATCTATAAGGATAGAACCTTTATTGGCATATTCAGGACATACAAGTCATGATTCAAATGTTGGGGATGCAAGAATTGTAAATTTTTTTAATCATTTTTCTAATTAACTCAAATTATAACAAAAAATTAAGCTCTTGATTTCTATCCAAATTTCCATGCTTTTCTTTTCCAGTGTATTGTCAACAAATTATGCAAAAAAAATGGAAAAATAAATTTGAATTGGAAATGTGTGTTAAACTGTACCATCTTCCTGATGTTTGTGACAAATTTTCGCTTTGTTTAATTGTTGGTTAAGTTATAGTTTGATATCAAAATTTTTGTTGTTATTTAGTTACTAAGTAATTAAAACTGTAGATAATTTGTTTTTTTAAGGCTAAAGAGATTAAAATCATAGAGACTTCTTTTCATGTAATTAATGTTAGTAGTTTACTCTATGAACTGGTCTGCGAGTATTTGTCTTGCATATAGTTACTTGCATATTGTAACCTAAATAACTAAAACAAATTCTATGTTGAATAGCTTAAAACTATTGCATTTTACATAAGGTATTCTGGTTAATATGTAAAATTTCATCATTTTTTTTTCAAGTGTGCAACTTCCTGTGTAGGCATTGGATACGTACACAAGCATTATTCTACTCATGTAGAAGTAAATTTTTTTTTTGTTTTTATTCCATCTCAAAGTCTTTATTCAAATGAATTCTTTACACCTACACAATTTGAGATAAGGTAATTAGTGCTCTTAATTTTCAGAATTTAACTAATCATTTTTGTATTTTTTGGTTTGAATAGGAGAGTGATACAAATGCTGGACGAGAATCTAAAGAAGTGATTGTTAGGAATTCTGAAATAAGTTTTTTCAAAGGTGACAGTGATTTTGAAGATTTACCTCTCAAAAAAGATAAAATGAAAGTGATTATGAAGACCAGGATAAATTGGTGGATTTGGAGACTGATAGTGAAGAAGAGGAGATGTATTGATGACATACCTGATGGAGAGAGGGACCTATCAAGAGAAGTATGAACAAAGCATTAATTAGGTATGACCCAAGCACACATATACTATCATTTTATGTTGGCATGAGATTTAGATCTAATGAAGAGTTCAAGGAAGCTGTAAGAAAATATGCTGTGAGGAAACACCATGATATGAAATTTTACAAAAACGAGAAAAATTGGTTGATAGTGAGATGCATGCTAGTCAAATAGATGGAGAAAATGCTTTCACACTAAAAACTTTGATTGATGTTAATAATTATGCCTTGAACAATAAGCTTGTTCTAGTTGATAAGAGATTTATAGCAAGGGAATTTAACTTTCCCTTGTCCTTCTCGAGACACGGATGAAGATGAATCTGATAGCTCAAAGGATTCGGATGGACTGGAGGAGCAACATGAAAACTATGGATTGGCTCCCCAAAGAAACGAAGGGACCATCATTTTTCCTGTTACTATAGTCACTCTAAGTACTCCCGAGGGTGAATATCTCCCAACTCCACCTGCGCCCTCCTCACAACCCAAAGTTGACTTATCAACTGCTCCTTAAGATAATCAAGCAAAGACACCTAATATTCCTTCTCAAAATGACCTTCCAGATCTTGAAAATTTGCCTGAAGCCTAAATGTTTCTCTTGTTTGTAGTTGATGTACTTAATATCATTTGTGCTTGAACTTTTATCAATGAAGAATTTTTGTTCTTTCATTATTTGTCAAGTATAAAGTTTTCTTTGCATTATTTTCTAATTGTAGAATTTTTACAAAGTAATGAACCAGAATGGTATAATAATCAAATCATAAAGAAAAAATAATTGAAAAGTGTCATTAATGTATTGATGAATCATTCAATTACATTAAAAAATTGTTGAATCATATACATAATTACAACTTGAAGGTACTGTTTAAGTTTAAAACTAGCAAATATTCATAGCATTCCACGTCCCGGCTATATCATTCCCTTCCATGTCCTTCAATCTATAATTTCCATTCTTGTTATCTTTGTAAAATGTTATAAGGGCCTTCCCAAGTAGGATCAAGCTTTCGAGAAGGTTCTTGGCAGCTAACATGATTCTTTCGCAATACTAAATCACCTTGTTTCAAGTATTGCTTTGGAACTCTTTGGTTATAATACTTGGCCAATTTGCTATTGTATATAACTTCTTGTTCAGAAACTTTACTCCTTATTTCTTCTAACAGAATCAAATTTTCCATCAACTTCTAATCATTCCATTCAGCATTGGAAAGATCAATTCTCGTGGATGAACTTAACACTTCAACTGGGATCATCGCATTTGTCCCAAAGCAAAGATTAAATAGGGATTCTTGTGTTTCGGAATTTGAAGTTGTTCTATATGACCACAAAATGCTTGAAAGTTCATCAACCCAATTTCCCTTCATTGAATCTAATCTTTTCTTAATGCCTTGAATGATGATTTGATTTGCTACTACAGCTAACTCATTTGTTTGTGGATGACCAACTGAAAAGTGAATCGGTGATCAATCTTCATCTTATCACAAAAATCTTGGAATTCTTTAGCATCAAATTGGGGAATGCGAAAAAGAGAGACAACATCTTCCCAAAAGAATTTTTTGACCTTTTGGACTATGATAGTTGCTAATAGTTTTCCTTCAATCCACTTAGTGGAATAGTTAATAGCAACTATCAAGAATGGTCCTCAATGTAAAATATAACAATTGTTATAATTATTTTTAATTTTAAAATTTAGTAAATCACATTGTAAGTAAAATATCTAGAAGATCCTAATTCACAACTCATTCCATTCCCCAATAAATACTGCAAGAATTCACGTGAAGCAAGGAAAACCAAATAAGAACTCAATATCAAGCAGCTTGTCAAAGTTAGTGCAAAAATCAATTAAGGCTACAGGGTGCCTGATCCTACTTTGGCTTTACTTCTATCAACACCCACTAAGAGCATGAATGAGAAACAAATGCAAGGGATACAGGTAGACAAGTAAACAATATATTTGCAGATAACCAAGGATAAGGGCATAAAGAACAAGTGAAAAGGTTTGTACAGTAGGTATCAACACCCACTGTCGAAATTGAGCAGATACATCAAGCATCCTTTCTTCAACTTACTGAGTTGGTAAAGACAAGGAGGCGGAGAGGGGCGGTCGCCAGTCTCCAGAGGAGGTGGTCAGCGAGCAAGGGCTGAGAGATTTGAGGAGTCACTTTGTTTAGGCAGAGGAGGCTGTCAGCAGACAGTTTTTTTTTTTTTTTTTGTTAGGGATGTTCGGTCATTGATGTGTTTGTTTGAGCAATGGGGTTGAGAGAAAGTGGGTTGTGTGGAAATTACATTTAGTCAGGGATAAATTTGATCAATGGAGTTTTTTGTTAATAAAAAAAAATATGTGTTTTAATAAGGGAGTGTGTCTAAATAGTAAATGGAAGTCTGAATATCAGTACCCTTATAATATTTATTATACTATATAATATACACCAATCACCAAATTAAAATATCGAAATTCAATGTATTTGATTTTATGAAAAGGATATAAACAATTTTTTAAATATTCTACTCTTTTGTTACCAAATTAAGTGTCTGGCTATTTATAAATAGATTTTCAATATAAAATTTCATTAACAACCTACTAAATTTAAAAATTTATATCCATTTATCTAAAACTATCACTTGTACTAACTAAATTAATAATAAAAATAAATTAGTAACTTTATGAAAGTCAAATGTACTAACTATACCAAGAGACAATAAATCATATTTTTTATGAATATAATTTCTTGTAAAAGTTTTATAAAATAAATTAAAGATCGAGTTTTAAATAGAAATTAGTCTTTTCAGCAAGAAACTTTGAAACTACTCAATTTGGGAGTTGATGTATGTCCTTCTATTGTGAAGGGGTCTTCAAACCCAATCCAATTCTATTCGAAGCAATTCAATCTAAACCATTCGAAATCAATTACATCCAATTAGTTTTTTAAACCATTCGATCGATGGATGTAGCTAGATAATGAAAAATTGATACAAAATCGATTACTTTATAATTTAATGTAAATATAATATTATAAATAAATAAATATTAAATAATAGATTTTTTAATATAATTATAAAATACATATTTTTATTACGTAATAGACAATAAAAATTATTATTTTTATATAATAGCCGAAATATTAGATAAACTAGATTGTTTTCCTCTAACCGATAAAATCAATTTGGTCAGATGGACGAATACGTCCGATCCAAATCGAAGCAATGGGCATCTCAACTTCTCACCTATGCTTTTATTATTTATAATAGAAAAGCCAAACGAAGCAGAGAAACAAAAGTCTCCCCCTATATACACATGTATACATATAGCAGTGAATCTTTTTTAAAAAATACCTACATAATTAAACTTGTTATGAAATAAATATAATGGATGTCTATCTGATATCAAAGTGATAATCCAATATCAAGAGATAAAGAGATACTC
>JAWZTD010026836.1:0-16176 GCA_035221335.1 Echites panduratus
TTTTTCTCCTTTTTTGAATTCGGTTAAGGGTTTGTAATTTGGTGAGAATCCTTCTCCATCCCTTTTGTTTGGATGACTCGACTTTTTAGAATTAGGTTGTTTATCTTGAGACAGGAGGAAACTAGTGATGCTTTTTTGTATAACCACCTCTTCTCCTTATAGGAGTTTTCTAGGAGAGTGTGCAACACCTAGATTGTCTTCAGATTCTCCTCTGTGTCTGACTTAAATATAACCCCGTCGGAGTCCCTGTTCGAAAGTGGTAATATAGATTGCATCATTCTTTTGATCATTCTTCATTGAAACATATACAGTATTCTTTGGTGCTTTCTCCTGATTTCCGCCTGATGCTAAAAAGGTGATTAAGATATTTTTTACCTCTCTTGCTACTTCAGTAGTTTTTGATAAAAAGATCCCTCAATTGACTCCAACAAGATATGTTGTGGGGGGGGGGGGGGTAGATTCTTAAACAAAGATTATGCCTTTCTTGTCAAAGTACAATGAAGGTTCTGCATTTCACATGATCTGGATAATGTAACATCTCCATGTTGGAGGTTTATCCGTCTATATGATGGAACTGCATCTCAATAGTTAAATCATACTTTGTTGCAATTTGAGGTGGTCTGAATAATGGTGGCATTCTCTTTAGTCAAAACTTAACAGTAAAAGGTGATTTTTGAAGCAAATCTAATCCTGGATCCAAAATCTTCTAATGTTTGATCAGTATCTTCCTCCTGAAGAACGACTCATGGTGGACCATATCTTCTCGATGATCTCCTTCTGCTCTCATCCCGAATTAAGGATCTTTTAGGAGATGGTATCAATTGTGATTACTCCAAATTTTGGTTATCAAAAACTCATATTAGACTCGTGTTTTCCAATTGAATCTTTACATAAGATTAGAAATTGTTTTCTAAAAAATGCCCTAAAAAACCTTTATGATATCTAAATTAGAATTAAATTGAGAGGAAAATAATTCAGAGATATCATTTAAGTGTGATTGCGTATCTTTCTTATAGAGCAAGAGAGGACTTTTAAAATTATTTAGTAGAATCCTTGATATGATTGGTACGGGAGAACTGTATTCCAAGAAAATATTTTATATATAATTGGATTGAAATTAGAATATTTGAATCCAGACTCAAAATCGAATTGGGAAAAGGGAAACATGATCTGTGATCCACCCAAAAAAGTGCACAGCGCATTCATCTAGGCTTGATATCTGATCCCCTAATCCAGTAACACAATCAGGTCAAAGCTGCGACTCTTCTCTTCGTATATATTTCCTTTAATTTCAACTTTTATTTATTTCCCTCCTTAAACTTTATTTCCCTCAATTTCAGTTCGTATTCTATCTTTTCATTTTTCAGACTGAATTAATTAATTAAAATAGCCATAAATATCAATTACCCATTAAAAAAACAGAAATATATATTCCACAGATTGACTGACAACAATTGAAGTTACCAGAGTGCCACCGTTCAGCAGGAGCGGCGATCTGCAGAGAAGGAAGAAGAGTTCTCTTTTGCTGGAGTAATGGATTGGAGTTACGGAAGAAGAAACGATTCTCTTGTAATCTAGAGGAAGAAATCGATCCCAAACGGTGTCGGATTCAGAAGCCTCCTTGAATCCACGAGACACCGCAGATGATCGGCAGGCATCTTTCGGCGATGTCAGAGATAGGTTGTGGGATATGCAAGCTTCCGGCAACACGGATAATCCAACATGTTCTTCCATTTATCTTCTTCGATTTCTATTAAAATTCTTCTGAAGCAGTGAGTAGAGACCGAGTAAATTTGATTTCAACTGCTCGTCTCTAATATCTGGAGGAAAAACCAGAGGTTATCTTGATATTTTAAAATAAATAAAAAAAGTCGTTTAACAAACTGGATTGGTAACTTTCGACGAGGAAGAGAAATCGGACGTTTCCTTTAATTTATTTATTGACGTGACGTGAAGAAGCCTTAGCACTGAAGGTTTTGACTCACAGTGCGGATTGGTAGCCCTTTTTTTTGTCTTAAAATTATTTACTTACATGGTAATGTATTTAATTTTTAAATATTTTAAATATTATTTTGATTACGTCAAAATTGAATATTTAATTTCTTGAATTTGAATTAAAATATTTATCATTATGAGGTAAAAAAATTAAATTAGACTTATAAATCTAAAAAAAAAAAATTAAATTTAGATAATGAAAATATTTATTAGCTTCTTTTTATTATCATTTAGGATTTTTCATGAATATTTTGACAGAGATTAAGAATAGGTAAGGAATCGCTATTAATTATCGGTAAAGGGAATAGAGAGAATCACGAGTGGGGTGACAAAAAGAAAAGTTACCCAAAGTTTTTTTTTTTAAAGAAATTAATCTTAGAGATTTTTATTTCTATTTTTAGTCATATTGTTTTATCTCTCTAGTTTAACCGCTCTTTAAAATGAAAGAGCTGTTTTGGTCAAAAAGTATTTCAAAAAAAGGATTTACTTTGTAACTTAAAAATAGTTTGAGTATTTAAAAAGTAATTTTAAAAAAGAATGTTTAATCTCTCCCCTTTTTTATTTTTACAAGTCTTATTCAAAACTTTTTTTTAAAATTTCTTTGATTCTCAATTTTTTTTTGTAACTTTGGTCCATATTCCTTTTATTTTAATTTTTTTCGTCTTCCACCTTTAATTTTTTTTTTTATAGAATTGGTTTAAATGACCAAAAATATGTTTTGGAGCGTTTTTAAATTGTCATTTTATATCCTTCATCATTTTTTAAATCTTTTTTGTCCTTCATCTTTTAAACTATTGATCCTGAAATTTAATCTTTAAAAATAAAAAGTTTTTACTCATAATAGAACAAAAAATTTATTCTCCAAAATTAGAAAACCAATGTGTTTTTATTCTCCAAAATCCTGTCATCCCAATACTAATAAGAGAGTATTTATAGTA
This sequence comes from Echites panduratus, assembly GCA_035221335.1. Classification (NCBI taxonomy): domain Eukaryota; kingdom Viridiplantae; phylum Streptophyta; class Magnoliopsida; order Gentianales; family Apocynaceae; genus Echites; species Echites panduratus. The sequence continues at coordinate 2,934 of JAWZTD010026836.1, forward strand.
AAAGTTTGAAAAAAAACCTAATGGTTTAAGTTAGGGGTGTTAAAACATAAAAGATCCCATTAAAATATCAAGTTTCCTAATTAAAAATAAGCTGGCCGAATTTATTATGGAATGCTAGAACGACCATGTTCCTTCTTCATTTCCTCTCCATTTTACTTGTATTTCATGATGTCATCTTGATGGCTTCTTTCTATACTCATACTTGATTTTTGGCTTAATTGAAGTGACATTTCATAGCTTTAAACTTTTAACAACTTCACCATGATTGGTCCTTTCAAATATGGTTTCAAAATCAATTTGGTCTTTTTTTCTTAGTAGAAATGTGATTAAAGCCTTTCCCATCTTTGAATTCCTTACTCTTATAATAGGTCCATGAGGCATTGAAGGAGGTTAATCTCTATGATAAGGTATAAGATAGGTATATTGGTTCTATTAATTACAACAACTAGTAATTCCATTTTCTCTTTGGTCTTGTGCAATCTACAACTTTGACCTCCAAAAAATCTAGCTTATGCTTTAGTTGGAAAGAGAACATTTAACTTTTAGAAACAGTATTTCCGTTTCGAGTGGAAATGAACAAAAAAGAAAAAAAATGGGTTCTAGAAATTAGCAACCATACATCACAATCAACTTCAAAAGATTAGAGTTCAGCAGCATTCCATCAGCACTTTCATTAGTGTAAAACACATAAAATTTGTGACCTTTTAAACTCCTTGGACACATGTTTTAAAAATCTTTGTTTCACTCTTTCATAGCTTTCTGAATTCTTGAATGAGCCACATCTACCAATCAACTCAATTAATCAAAATAATTAATTTTCTCCCTAAAAATTCATTACTTTAAGTTTTATTCATTAATTTTTTTTTTTAAAAAAACCTTTCCTTTTTCCCTCAAAAATTTATCACATTAAGTTATCATTATTTTTTAAAAAAAAAACAAAGCAACGGTTCAGTCCAAACTTCATGCCTTCCATCTTCCTAAATACTACCTCCCTCCTATATATAGTCCAATTTGTTTTTTCAGGTATTTTAAAAAAATTTAGTTAGTGTATTTAACGTAATTAATTTTATGGTAATTTACTTTTATACCTTGTATTTAATTTATTAGAAATGCAAATAGTAGAAATGAAGAGAGAATTAATGATGATAATTTAATCTTTTAACACATAACTATCCCTACTAGAAACGTGAACTATCTTTATTGGAATGATGTAATATATTAATATTTTTTCTATAATAATTTCTTAATTTAAAGCTTAAAAATAATTTAATGGATTAAAAAAGATAAGATAAATTTCCTTCTATTCTCTGTCTTCTTGGACTCTTCAACTTCTCTCATATTATGAAATACTAATTATCTTTTTGTATTCTTTACCATAACATTCATCCTCTATATAAATATATATATATATATATATATTTATTTATTGACTCTTCATCTTCTCTTACATTATAAATATCCTATAGTTATATCGTATTTGTTAGAGTAATGGTTTCTTGCCAATGTAAGTTCTGCTTAAGTTTTTCCCATCTCTGTTTTATCCATAGTAATGTAAATTTGACTAATTAGTTTTGAATCTGTGCATTATATTAATATATATATATATATATTTATATATTTATATATTTATATATATATTTATTGTATTCTTTACCATAAAACTCATCTTTTATATTCTTTAGTTTATCGTCTTTGTCAGGAGTTTTTGCAAATGTAAGTTTTCTTTTCTTTTTCTTTTTTTTTTTCATTGGAAACTCCTCTTTCCTTGCACCTATAAGCTCATTTTTTAGAGATTGAGACTGACTTGCTTTGGATTTCATTGTCTATGGGATAACAATGGTGAAGTCTTCCTACAAAGGTAGGACTTTTAATACTTTCTTCTTTTTTCTGTGTGATCTTGAAGATATTTTTTTAGATACCATCTTCTTCTCAAATTAGTAGATAATAAATATAAAATTTTATTATCAATATATTTTGGATAGTTTAATTTTTACTCCATGTTGATTGACTAGTTCATAAATGATCGCAAGATAACACAATTTTTTTTAGAAGGTCTATATGATATATAACTAATTAGATTTGACTCCTGATATTGCTGCGACTTGGATGGTTCGGGCAAGATCTAGGGTGTGGATGAAATAAAGGGTTCGGGATCCTGAATGGTCTTCTTCCTTGGATACGAGCGGTTCCTGCAAACATAAGATTAATGAGGAATGATTCCTCAAAGGCCCTCCGATGCTTTAGTCAGTAAAGGATAAATGTGTATAGAGAGAAGATCTGATTATAGAGAGATAAAGACTTACCGTTCAAATGAGACTCCTTGTGGTATTTATAGAGAAATTTGTATGTAGATAAAAACAAGAGAAGTACGCATTTGTCTTCTCTGTTTACAAACCATCACTTGAATATTATTATTATATTGCAACTTGTAATATAATAATAATTTAATATCAATAATATATATATATATATCTTTATGTGATATATATATATATATTTTTATTATTATATAAATGTGTAGTATATACCATATGCCCTTTCTAAAAAATTTAAATTAAATATATATGTGTATATATATATATACACATATTTGTTCCCCCCGTTTTTTTTTTTAATTTATTTATCCCCAAAGGGTTGATAAGATGTTATCCCGAAGGGTTGAAAGGATGTTATCTCGAATCATTTGGGTATTTTTATTTTATATTATGTCCCAAAGGATATGTATCGTTTGGCATTTTTGGGATATTCAAAACGTCTTTTCGTTTTTTATAATTTTGACAACTGACTTCTGTCATTATTATTTTTATCGAGATAGATGTAATCTAACGGTGAATATTTATTCCCGCTTTTTTGAAAAATTTTTATTTAATATAAAATCTCAAATTTTGGCAGAAGGGGAAAAAATACTTCTTTTTTCTTCTGCCTTCAAAATTTTCTTAGTTTCTGCGTTTTCACGTGAGAGGATTTCTTCTTTCTTTTCATCTTCTTTGAACAATTTCTGGGTTGTTTTACCAGAAATTTGTTAATTTGAAGTTGGGTTTTTGATTTTATTTTACAAGGTGTCATTTTTCTTTGCTGGTAAAGATTTGATTTTTGGTGATTTCATTGAGGGTTTCTTTCTTGAACGGTGTTCAGAAGTTTCATTGAAGGCTAATAATGAATTTTCGTGCAGGTATTTTGATCTTTCTCCTTCCCTGTGCTTTGTTTCAAAGTTGTTTGAATATGTCTTCATCAAGTGAATCTACTGATTCTGAAATTCAAGGAATGTTTGATGAATCTTATGACTATGCGAGGGCGAGTTCTGCTATTTTGCTGAAGGGTATTAGTGAGGAAAATATTGTTGATGTTCAGGATGTAGTTGAAAGGATAGGTGTTGTAACTAGTACTAGTGGGGATTGTAAATATCATGCAGTTATGTATAGATGTGGTATTCGGGTTGTAGATTTTCCTTTCTGTGATGAAATTGATTGCCGAATAGATTCGGATTATAGAGTCCCGAAACAATTGTTTATGGAAGATTGTAGGGATAGTTCCGCACTTGGGGTTGATGAAGGTGCTTTAAGGAAATATCCGCAATTTTTAACAACCCGAACCATTATAAATGATATGAGGAGTTATAAGAGAGAATTTGATATTCCTGATAATTGTGAGATTTTGTGTGCGGGTAATTCTGGTATTATTAACAATCCTCCTTCTGGGTTTGTTACTTCTTATTTAGCACATTTTAGGGCTGGTCTTCGTCTTCCTCTGCACCCTTTGTTTGTTGATATTTAACTTTCTATAGGATTCAGTTAAGGCAATTGAATCATAATTTTATCAGAATAATTGTGGCTTTTATTCCGACTTGTAGAGCATGTGGGATAGTTGTTAACTTGGAACTTTGGAGAAGACTTTTTATGGTTTATCAGTAAATAAAAACTAAAGAGGGAAGGGGTTTTTTCTATTTTCAAAGAGGTCTAATCATACCAATATCTATAAAGGCCCGAGCTCTATTCACTATTGGAAGAATGAGTTTTTATACTTTAGGCATTCAAGTGTGATGGATATTGGATTTCCTTGGAATTATAGGAAGTGTGTGAATAACAAACCCCCAAACAGTTATCCTCTTCTGGAAGCTAAATACAATAAGCTTGCTGCCTTTGATTGGGAATTAAAAGGCAGCGAAAGTTGGAATATGAACTTGTTAAGATACGGTGGTATCTTTAATATATCAGATTTTGACTATGTTAAACTTAGTAAGTATTGTATTTATTGTATTCGAATATTTCATCTTTATTGATGAATGTTTACTGATAATATTTATTATGTTCAGGAAAACAGTTTGTTGCAAGTATTATTGAGAAGAAGGCTCAAGCTAGTTGAGATAAGACTGGTAATTTTGTATATTTATTATTATTAATGATGAATTTTTTGTTTTTTATATATATTTTTCATTTTTGTAGAAAAAAAGAAAGTTGGCGCATCTTCTGAGGTTCCTTTGCCTCCTCAGCCCGTACTAAAGAAGCCTCCAGTTGTGGGTCCAAAATCAGTTGCTCCTGTTCCCAAATTAGCCAGTGTAGTGGTTCAGAGATCAACAGAAGACTCTGCGAAGAGGAAATCTATTGATAATGCTTTTGAAGAAGCTCGTAAAAAGGCGAAGGGTAAAGAAAAAGAAATTGTAACTGTTGATGATGATATTTTTAAGCCAGAATGGTATATTCTGAGGAGTGATCGGGTGACTAATGATCCAACTACTTGCGAAGAATGGTCAGATCATTGCTTGCCTGATGGAGAAGCAAAATATCATAATGAAAGTACACTCGGGCAGCTTAAAAGAGCATTTTATTTGAGAAATGTTCAGGTATATTGTTCTTGTATATTTGTTTTGTACTCTTTAAAAGTATTCTAAGTGTATTCTTGTTTTGTTCAGGCTATAAAGGTGAATCAGCAGATCATTCGGGTGGTTGAAGGGTTAGAGAAAAAGAATAAAGAATTTAAAGAGGATAAGAAGAAATTTGATGCACAGCTTGCTGGTGAGAAAAGTGAGAAAGAAAAATTAATTTTAAAGCAAACTGATCAGGAGAAGAGAATTCTTGACTTGGAAGATAGCACTCGTCAGCTTGAAGCAGCTAATAAAAAATTACAACTTGAAAAGGACGAGTGGATGAAGACTGCAAAGAAGAATCTTCTACGTTATGAGGATCAAGATGGCAAAAATTTAGAAAGTGTAGAAAATATAGTTATTTGCAGCTTCTTCAAATCTTCCAAGTTCTACAATCTGTTTGAAAGGGTTTCTGAAAACTTCATTCCGGATGGTATAGATAATACCTTGAAGTCTGTTAAAGAGAAATATCCAGATTTTGAATTATAGGGGGATTTGAAGGATTTTTATGCAGATTCAACTGTGTATCCATTTCCATGGGAAGCGGATTTTGATTTAGAAAGAATGTGTTCAACTTTCCCATCTGTTGATCTATAGAATTCAGAATCTGATGGCCAAGAGATTAATCAAACGGCTTCCCGAAGGGATGAAGGAACTATGACTTTTATTATTCCGTCTGAATCCTCGATGGCTAATATTCCAGAAGGACAATATCTTCCTGATGTACCATCTTCTCAACCTGAAAGCCAAGAAACTATTGTATCTAATCCTGAAGCCGATCCTAAAGCCTGAACATTTTTATGTATTTTAACATTTATGCATTTCTTTATATATTTCAATTTTGTTCTATATTCTGATATTTGAAATACAAACTAAATTTAATGTCTTTGCAATATTGGACTTGAAGGCCAAAAAATTCATATCATTCAAATGTATTAATGACAAATTTAAAGTTATGGATAGAATTTTCTTAAATTCATGGCATTCCATGTACGGGCAATATCATTGCCATCCATATCTCTAAGCCTGAAACTCCCATTGTGATTGTCTTTGGCGATTATATAAGGACCTTCCCAAGTTGGGTCTAACTTTCTTGATGCTTCTTGTCTGCTCACTTCAGTTTTTCTCATAACCAAATCTCCTTGCTTCAAATTTGACTTTTGCACCCTTCGGTTATAATAATTGGCAAATTTTCTTTTGTAAATAATCTCTTTTTCTGCTACTTTTCTTCTTGCTTCTTCCAGAAGGATCAAGTTTTTTGTCAACTTTTTATCATTCCATTCATTATCAAATAAATCGATTCTTGAAGATGTACTTCCTACTTCAACCGGTAGCATTGCTTCCGTCACGAAGCATAAATTGAAAGGTGATTCTTTGGTTCTTGAATTTGGTGTTGTTCTGTATGACCAAAGAACACTTAGCAATTCATCTACCCATCTTCCTTTCATTGAATCCATCCTTTTCTTCAACCCTTGTAAAATTATTCGGTTTGCCACTTCAACTAACCCATTTGTTTGTGGATGACCTACAGATGTAAATCTATGATCTATCTTCATATTTTCACAGAATTCCTGGAATTCTCTTGCTTCGAATTGCTTGCCATTATCTGTGATTAATACTTGAGGTATGCCAAATCGTGTGATTATTTCTTCCTGGAAAAAATCTCTGACCTTTCGGGCTGGAATAGTTGCCAGTGCCTTTGCTTCAATCCACTTTGTGAAATAATCAATAGCAACTATTAGAAATTGTCTTACACCAGGAGCTTTCAGGAAAGGTCATATGAAATGAAATGAATGAGAAATATGTACTATTATGTAATTCTCATTTTAATTTTCAGTGATTGTACCTAATATATCCATGCCCCATTGGTAAAATGGAATCGGGGTACTTAAAGATCTTAATTCAACTTGCTGTAAATGATGAACATTGTCATGAATTTGACATTTCTTGCAGGATTGTACCAACTTTACTGAATCTTCTTCCATAGAAGGCCAAAAATATCCTGTTCTAATTACCTGTAATTATCAAGTATTATTAGTATGTGTGATACTAATTATACAACTTTTTTTTTCTTACCTTTCGGGTAAGAGATCTTGAACAAATGTGTGATCCACATATTCCTTCATGCATCTCTTTTAAAATGTAACTTCCTTCTTCCTGAGTTACACATTTGAGCAAAGGCCTTGAATAAGCTATTCTGTATAATTGATCATTCATGAGAACATATCTGGAGGAAGTTGTTTTGATCTTTCGCGCTTCTTCTATGACTTCAGGTAGAATTCCTTTGATTGCATATATAATTGAAAATTAATTTCTATATAAGTATATATATTGTAAGGAATTTTAGTATTATATACCTTCAGCCATATAATTCAATATTAGTGTCATCCATGAATGAGGAATATTGACAGGTAAGATTTCAACTTCCAAGATTGATTTTTGCTTTAATGGTTCAATCCAGGTTCCATCAAGGGTTGCTCCTTGCTTTATTTTGGATAAGAAATCAGCTTCGATATTTTCTCTTCGGGGAATGTGCTCAACTTTCAACTTCTTAAACTTTATCACCAGTTTATTTGCTTCGGCCAAATATTTTGCCATATTTTCCTCTTTTGCTTCATATTCCCCATTGATGTGTCCAGCCAATAACTATGAATCTGTTTTTACTAAGAGGTGAGCAATATGGAGATTTTCAGCAACTGTTAATCCTGCCAAAAAAGCTTCATATTTTGATTCATTATTGCTTATTTGAAATTCGTATTTCAAGGCATAAGCAAATCTTGTCCCTTCGGGGCTTATCAACACGAAACCTGCCCCTTCTATTGATCCGTCTGTATATAATATCCAGCAATCATTCATTGATTCAATTGCATCAGAAGGTTTGTAATTTATGATTCGGGGAACAATGCATTCTAGTATAAAATCAGAGAATACTTGACCTTTTATAGCCTTTCTGGGCATATACACAATGTCAAACTCCGAAAGCTCAATTGCCCATTTCATCAATCTTCCTGCGATGTCTGGTTTATGTAGAATCTGTCTGATAGGAGCGTTAGTCATCACATTAACAGTATGGGCTTGAAAATATGGCTTTAGTTTTCTGGCTGAAATTATCAAGGCCAGAACATGTTTTTCTAGAGTTGAGTAACTAAGCTCATAACCTTGCAACACATGGCTTATATAGTAAACAAGTTTCATGCCTGATCATCGATAGGCACTTAACACTGAGCTTAATGTCATTGATGATATGGATAAATACAAGTATAATGATTCACCGGTTTATGGGGATGTCAATAGTGGAGGTGATCCCAAATACTCCTTAATTTTGTTAAATGCAACTTCGCACTCTTTATTCCATTCAAACTTTTTGGGATTTCGAATTACCTTATAAGAAGGCAAACATTTCTCTCCAGATTTGGACAAAAATCTATTCAAAGCAGCAATCCGCCCGGTTAATCTTTGAACCTCTTTTATTGACTTTGGTGATTGCATATCTTGCAAGGCTTTTATTTTCTTCAGGTTAGCTTCGATACCCCTTCGGGACACAATGAACCCCAAAAATTTTCCAGCTTCTACAGCAAAAGAACATTTTTTTTGATTTAATTTCAGGCCATAGTGTATCATTGTCTTGAATGATTCTTCTAGATCTTCAAAGATGTCTTCATACGTCTCTGATTTGATCAAGATATCATCCACGTAAGCTTCGAATTCCTGCCCAATTGTTCAAGAAACATTCTATTTACCAGCTCTTGAAAATATGCACCCGTATTTTTCAATCCAAAAGGCATTCACCTATAGGAAAACAATCCATGCGAGGTGACAAAAGATGTTTTTTCTTCATCTTCCAATGCCATCTGAATTTTATGATAACCTTTGTGAGTATCCAGAAAACTCAAAAGTGAAAATCCAGAAGTTGCATCCACCAATTGATCAATTTTAGGCATTGGAAATGGTTTTTTGGGTATTGCCTTATTTAAAGATGTAAAGTCAATGCACATTCGCCAATATCCATCTTGCTTCGGGACCACTACCGGATTGGATAACCATGTAGGGAACTGTACATGTCTGATTATTCCGGCTTGTAACAAATCTTTTGTTTCTGCTTTTATTGCGGTTTGCTTTTTGGGGGCAAAGAATCTCCTCTTCTGAATTACTGGAGTGGCATTTTCAGATATTCCCAAACGATGTTCCATGCATGTTCTGGGAATGGAACTCATCTCCATCGTCGACCAGGCAAAAACATTATGATATTTTGCTAATAGATCAATCAATTGATGCTTTATTCGGACAGGCAATGCTTTTCCAACCAGTACTTTCCTTTCTGGATATGTGGCCTGAATTTGGAATTCCTCTAATTCAGTGGCTGGTCAATTTAGAGGCTACAGGCTTTGCATTTGAAATCGCTGTTTGGTAACACATATGTGCAGCCTGTATATCTCCCTTGATTGTATAAAACTTGTCTCCTTCAGGAACCATTACCATGTTCTGGAACGTATTAATTTGGGCTCACATTTGATTCAGTCCCGGACGCCCCCATATAACGTTGTATGCAAATGGTGAATCAACCACAACGAATTCTGATTGTACCACAGGTTGGTTCGGTCCCCATCGAACCTTCAGGGAAACAGTGTTTAGAGCCAGAGTTGTTTCTCTTGAAAAACCGATTATTGGTATTCTGTTATATTTAATACTTGAATCAGAAATTTCCATCTTAACAAAAGCATCATAATAAAGGATGTTTGCGGAGCTTCCTGTATCAACCAAGATTCTTTTCACTATACATTCTTGGATTGTCATTGAAATGACCAACGATATATCATCATTTATTACAGTATAGCAATTCAATTTTTGTCTTTTTTCTGGATGCCTGTCAACTTGTGAATGTACTCCAGAAATCATTTCTATCACTCGTGGTGCTGGACACTGATCATTTCTTTGTGGATTATTTTGTGGTTGAACCTGATTGATGTATTGCTAGAGTTTTCCTTGCTGAATAGCATTTTCAATCTCTCGTTTCAGTTGAAAACATTCTTCAGTATAATGCCCCATTTCTTTATGAAACATGCAATATCTATCCTTTTTTATCTTTTCCAATGGGGTTTTTCGTGGTTTTGGTGGTTGCAGAATGCCAAAACTTTCAACTTGTTGAAGTATCATGGCTCGGAGAGCGTTGAGAGGTGTCAAATTGGCATTATTTTTAAATCCCCGATTTTGCCCTTAAGGATTGTTCTGTCTTGTCTAATTTCTGTTTTGTTGATGAGACTCTGGCCGACTATATTCTTCTGACCGTTTGTGTGGATAGATAGGAGGTTTATTTTGAACCGTTGTTCGGGGTGGTGGCTGTTGATCAGGCTTTGTAATCGGTGTGGATTCATTATTATGTGTATTGGAATCAGTGGGCTTCTGGTATCCTGAAAAATTTCTTGATGGGTGTGAAAACTTCTGTCTTTTTCCCCCCAGTGTTGTCATAAGTTTTTGCAAACTCCTGTATCTCGTTCTGTCGAATCACCAGTTTCAAAATGATTTATTTTTCCACCCGAATCAGCTTGCAAACTCTATGCAAAAGATCAGCACTTGTTGTTGGAGGTTCCACATATAACTCTTTAGATTGCTTGCTTATCTTTAACCCATGACAAAATGCTTCGATGTAAACTGGTTCTAAGCAATTTGACAACGTTCGGGCTTTCGCATTGAACCGATTCCAGTATTCATTCAGGGTTTCATCTTTAATTTAACGAATGTTCAATAAATGGGATTGCGGCTTCATTTGTAATGAACTTCCAGCAAACTGATTGATAAACAACTCCTTTATCTTCGCATATGAATCAATACAATTGTCTGGAAGGCTGAAATACCAATCAATACAGAGTGATAGAGAATATTCTGCAATATAGAATATCATCAGGATCGTAAAAATTTAACAAAGCATTAAACTTAGTTAAATGTCTGCGTGGATCAGTGGATCCATCATATTTGTCAAAAGATGGCATCTTGAAATCTTTTGGCACTTTTCCATGTCGTATGTGCGGCTGTAATGGGGCAGATTCACTTAATGACAAGGATGGTACTGTTTTCAGCTTTGGCATTATAGCTGCTACTTTCTCCTCCAGTTTGTTCAATTTATCCTCCAATTGGGGGGCTGAAGATGACACAGGAGGAATGGCAGAATTGTTCAGGTTTTGCGGATATCCATGTGTGTAAGGAACTGGTGATGGAATAGGTGGAATTGCTGGAATGTTCGGGTTTTGTGGGTATCCCTGTGGATATTGAGGATATTGTGGCCCCATGGGTGGTATATAGGGTGGATGATATGTTGGGATGCTATTATTAAACATAGGTGGTGGTGGAGTATGCAATTTAGATTCTCCCTCATCATCATTGTTCGTTTCTTTACTGTTGTGCCCCGAAGATCCAGCACCTTCCTATACTGTATTTGGTTTTGGAATGATGTTTTGGGAAACCAAGTATGCTTGAAAAGCTTCATAATGGTCTACAGCTAACTTGACTTTGTCACCATCAGAAATCACTGGTATGGGAATTTTGGGAGTGGTTTTAGCGATCTTGGATTTCTCTAATCGAGAATGTGAGGGTGTTCGGGATGTTGTTCTCCTCAAGGGATCCAAAGGAATATACTGTCCGGAAATAATGGGGCGTTCAGTATTTTTTAGCAGATTTGGATCAACAGGAGGAAGTTCAGTAGGAATAACTGCTATGGGTTTGGATGAAGAAGGGTGTGTAGAGTTTCTGGTTTTGATTTTCAAGTGATGAATGAACACAGTGGGCGCCAATATGATGTTGCTGCGACTTGGATGGTTCGGGCAAGATCTAGGATGCGGATGAAATAAAGGGTTCGGGATCTTGAATGGTCTTCTTCCTTGGATACGAGAGGTTCCTGCAAACACAAGTCTAATGAGGAATGATTCCTCAAAGGCCCTCCGATGCTTTAGTCAGTAAAGGATAAATGTGTATAGAGAGAAAAGGTCTGATTGTAGAGAGATAAAGACTTACCATTCAAATGAGACTCATAGTGGTATTTATAGAGAAATTTGTATGTAGATAAAAATAAGAGAAGAACGCATTTGTCTTCTCTGTCCATCACTTGAATATTATTATTATATTGCAACTTGTAATATAATAATAATTTAATATCAATAATATATATATCTTTATGTGATATATATATTTATTATTATATAAATGTGTAGTATACACCAACCCCCAATCTTTTTTGGGGATAATAATTGGGTACTCAACTGGACCACTAGTGAGTGGATTGATACAACACAATTTGAAAAGAAATAAAGGGATAATCAATGCTCTCATTGTTCTTTTTTTGAGAAATTATAAGTTCTTCACACTTTCTTTCAATTGAACGCATACGTATATGTAGTACATAATTTTACCTTGTCGTCCCTCTTCAATTTCCTTATCTATGTTGTCTTGGGACTCTTTGTTCATCTTTAGATTTTATTTCTTCCTATTCAAGAGGTTAATAAGTCCAGAAAGCTTCAGAGACTTTATCCTTCTTTCATAGCCTCCTCCTATGCCACAATTACAATATTTTCAAGTCTAGAAATGAGGCATAAGAGTAGTAATTTCTCTCTCTTTGCCTGCATAAACTTTACCGTTGGCTATACCAGCTCTTCGTAATCTGCAACTCCACCTCCCTCCCATGAATCTAACTTATCCTCTAGTGGCAAATGAAAATAAAAATAAAAATAAGAGAAGTGGTTTCGGGAAATTAAAAAAATTGGATAATAGATCTTTTTTAGTTTCTAATTCTGTTTCTAAATTTTATAAAGGAATAAAATTTACATTTTTATTTGGAGTTTCTCCAGTAGTGTTATTTTTTATTTTTATTTTTTCTTTTTTGTTGAGTGACATAGCTATTCAAAATTACAAAATTTCAATGCCACCTTCCATGCACCAATTACAAAATTATCAACATCAATTTGACCTTTTTGTTAGGTTAAAATCCCTAATTCCTAAAATTAAATACCTTCATATGAATTGATTGGAACGTAACAAAGAATTGCGAAAGTGTACCTAAATCCATCGGCTTGATGATTTCTTGAACTTTGGAGTTTTCGATATTCCAAAAGAGAGGCACCGATGGTTTTTGTATCTTTTCTCTCTAAGGGATCAGAGAAAGTAATTCACCGTATACCTCCTTTTGGGGAGCATAACCCTTTTATATCTTAAATTGATGTTAATTTCAATTCTACCCTTCAAAGAATTGAAATTACCCAATGGTCTCTATACAATTATTCCATAATCAATTGGATACCCCAATGATTAATATTTACATATTAGACCACAACCAAATATATTAATCAATTTATTATGATAGCCATACATATTTTATTTACATATGTCAGCCCACAT
>JAWZTD010026867.1:0-16162 GCA_035221335.1 Echites panduratus
GTGTGTAGGGACACATTCAGGAGTCATTGTCTGTGGAGATTCGTGTGGACGATCTAGAGGCTCAACATTTGGGGAGCTATTTCGATTATCGATCTACGAGACAAAAGGTATTTATTATATCCTAATCTCTAGGCATAGGAAACAATTATAAATACGATGAGTCTGATGCTATCGTGATTTTAAATAAATTTCATTTATGTTTCCGCTGCGCGATTCTAACATATGGGTGCCGGATATAAAGTTTGTATACGATGCCGTGGACGGACAGTCATATTTATAGTCATATAAAGTATATACGAGAGCCTTTTTTTCGTTGAATCTTTTTTGGCACGAAAGCAATCTCAACGGCTATATAAAGTTTTTACAATAGTCTTATCATTATATACTGGAGCCATATATACCCAATTATCTACCAGTGCCACACTCACAAAGAAGTACATTCTAAACAAGATAACTAAGAATTTAGAATCAACAATGAAAATACACATAATACCATAAAAATGGAAGTTTGTACCAAGGATTGTATCATCAAAAATCCACCAGATTCGGTCATCCAAGACAACCTTTGTAAAGTCTACTCATATATGATGTAAAGATGTGATTTCTCTTGGACTTCAAGTAATTCAAAACACCAAGTTTTAATTCCAAACCATTCTCATGAGGATCAATGGACGTCAAGTTATATATAGAATTCATAAGGCTTAACAAAGTATCTCCATTTAACAAAAAAATCAACATGCTCATACAATTCGATATAGTCAACTTGTGCACTAACATTTAGCACAATATCACAAGCATTTTCCTTTTCACATGGATTCATATAAGACTCCATTACGATTTTGAATTCCATGAAAGTTGTAACAAGACTTAAAGAAGTACAATACATGTTTTCTCTACAAGGAATCATTATGTTCAACAAATCCCACAATAGTTTCTCACTTATAAACGTTATAAGGTTTTCCACAATCATATCTAACCAAAGATAACATTTTTTCATCCTCATAATTCAACAATTTATCACCAAGTGTAGATATGAGAGTATACCACTTCAGCATTTCACTCATCATCATGTGGTCCTGGCCATCTTTCACCTTGATTAATCCTTCAAATTTATGAAAATTTGGCACAAGAACACTAGAAAAAGAATGGTCAAAAGGGTTATTCGAGTTGGATTCACGAGTTAGGGTTTATGGACGGGGTTAGAGTTGAAAACTATACAATTCATAATCCAACCCTCTGGTTCTAACTTTGTAAATCCTAACCCCAAGTCTCAACATTTTTAATCAACCCTAATCCCATCCTTTAGAGGTGGATTGACCTCAAGTTCGATTTCGAGTTCAACCCTAATCCATTGACATCCCAACCCTCAACCCAAATAAGCCAAAGATATATGATAATGGCCATAATTCTTTTGTTGCTATGCTAAACATAAGTGTGTGTGTATACATTGACTCAATAAAAATTTGAAATTTGTTCCTAAAATTAGTATATTTATATTCTTGACCAATCAAAAATTTGTTTAAAATCTATGTAAACTTTTAGGGTACAGTTGAACTTTTTAAATCTTATTTATAAAATATATTTATATGTTAAAAAACAAAGGAAAATTGGCCTTTTTAGTCAACAACAAATTTAAATTTAATCCTATTTTTTTTTATATTTGACATTTTTGGTCCGTAACAAATTTAAAATTGACAACGTTAATCCTTAATTTAAAATATTACCAAACTTACTAGACGAAAATTTGTTAGGGACTAATCATGCCAATATTTATTTTGAAATAAGTTTTAAATAGTGTTTTTTAAGTTTACCCTTAATTTTTAACCGATCCAAACATTTTCCATCTAAAAGGAAAAATTTTGTCAATCACAAATTTGCTCCCGACCAAAAATGTCAAAAATAAATTTGTTGGGAACCAAAAAGGCCTATTTTCCAAAAACAATTAAAAAATACATATAGATTTTTATTAATTTACTTAGACACTATGTACTAAAAAGATTCAAATTCTCATGGTTACTTTGCAGTTTGCAGTAAGGGAACGTAATCGCTCTTCGCAGGGCTTTGGCTCAATTAATAACCAGTAACTAATTTCATGCTACACCAGTCTGTCACACTCCTGTCCATCCTTGTGTAAAGGAACACAACAAACATCACATTTTCAAGCAAATTATATTTATATCTTATTCTTTACATGAATAAATAGTGTTGCAGAAAAAAAAAATGTATTGCAGCACCATTCTACTTTAAAAGTCAAATCCTATCAGGTAGATATTTGTGTTCACATTGCTTGATTTAATTCTAAAAATTTGACTGATCTGTTTGTGTACACATAAATATACCGTCTCCTTTTTGGGGAAAAACATCAAACATATGACATGCAATCTTAATTGGAAAATCACACAATAAAAGAATCTTTACCCTGCTTGGCAGTCGGGTCATTTGGTAGGTTTAGTCCCATCACAGACATTGAAGTATGATTAGATTTTTATTTTTCAAAAAGGAAAAAAAAAAAAAAAAGAAAATGCCTTCAAGAGTAAGAAGAAAAGAGGTGTCTAATCAAGACGATTGAAACACAGAAGAAGCCAAGCAAGTCTGGGTTGAATGCATTTGGAGGCACATGCATGTTTATTTACCTCACGTCTCTCGCAATGATAATGATGTGTTTTCTCTTCGAGGTTGGATCAAACTGTTGGGAAAGGGAGAGAAATGCTTGGTTGATATTGCCACTTCACCCACCCCAACATGCCGTCACTCCACTCCACAATTCACATCCCCTTCTGGTCAGGAGAGAGGAACATTTAACTAAATTCTCTCGGCTAAAGGTTCATACAGTGATCCCACAAAAGATTGAAATCTCGATGTCTTCTTTTCTCCAACCTTTTCTTTTTCTTTTCTAAATAAGTACTTTTTATTTGATAAATAAAAGAAATAATTTGATAATTATGAACTGTTTAAAGATATATACTTAATTTCATTACACGTGTCAATCACTACAAGGAAAGTTTTAATTTCCAATGAATTTTTTCATTGAAGATTTTTAAAATTTTTTAACCATTTTATTCCATTCGTTGAAAATTTCAAAGGTCAATTGATTAAAAAATTTCAATAAACATTTTAAAGAAAGTAAATCTATTGAAAACTTTTCAATGACTACATTTAATTCATTGAAAATTTCAACAATTTTTTCAACGAAAGTCATCCGTTGAAATTTTATTCAATAAATAGATTTAACTTGTTGAAAACTTTTCAATCAAAGTCGATTATTAAACTTTTTTTCCAACGAATAATAATAATTCATTGAAAAAAATCAACAAATATTTCAATGAATGTTATTTTATTGAAAAATTTTTCAACAAATATAATATTTTGATTATATTAAATTTTTAAATGAAATAACTATATATAAAAATATAACATTATATAACAATTTGATCGTCAAAGTGATTAACTTTTAAAAAATGGGAGAATTAATCTAAACATTTATTTTTCAAAAAAAAAATTGTAAGTTACATTAATTTCTTTTAAGATTGATTAAATGTCTATCAATTTTTTTTTATTAATATTGATAGAAGATTTTGAAATGATTCTCTCCATTTCATTTCCTTGTCAAGTATGAGCAGCAAAAACTCAGAGAATAACTGAGTTTGTCAGCTCAAATATTTCTTTGTTTTTTTTTTCCCTAATACATTCAAGATTAGACTATTTACATTTTTCAATCTCTTATCCCTTAAGAACTTTTTTATTATTATTATTATTTATTGATAAAGTTATTTGATTATTTTTCTTTCTTATGATTTTTTTAAAAATTATTATTGAATTTCTTCCTTCTTTATGGTATATTGCTTCATATTATTTATTGATGATGCGCTTTTGGTGGATTTAATTGGTGTTAGAAATCGAAATTATAAATGATTACAAGTCCAAAAGAAGTGGATTTTCACTTGGCAGTGATTTTGAAAAAAATGACAATAATGAGAATGCGGGAGTGATAGTTATAAGGAAGTAGAAGAGGAAACAAGTACAATACTATCGAGGATGAAGAATAATTTATGATTTATTATTTTACTAATTATCTTGCATTATATTTCTTTCGAAATTAAATGTTTCATTTTTATTTAAAAAAAATTTAAGAAAAAAGTTTGACTTGGTGCATTTTTAATATGACAATTTTAATTTCTTAACAAAAAATTTAATTAGTTCAAAAAATAAGACATTTAATTCTAAAAGATTTAAAATAAAAATAAAAACATTTAATTGTAGATGGAGGAGACATTTAATATTATGATTATTCATATAATAACATTGAACTTACTTTTTCTATTTTTATGAATTAAATTAGTTCATACTACTAAAATAATTCTTACACATTGTATTATAATTAATAAAATGAAAAGCAATGCAAATAATTTTTTGAATCAGTTTACATAATCTTTTAATAGTTAGTTTATTTCAATGACAGGATAATGTAGTTTTTAATTTATTAAATATTTATTTAAATATATATAATTAAATTTGGAAAGATAAGTTTTCCGTATGAAAATTCTCCCCAATTCAGAATTTTAGAATGCCACCACTTTTTCTTCTAGTTCTTGTGTTCTCTTCCATTTTGAGATCCCGCCACTTTGAAAGGGAAATGCAAAACTTTCTGTCAGGTGAAAACCTGGATCTTCCTAATCCTCAAAAGCTCCCTTCTCCTTTCAAATCAAATATCCCCAAATTATTTTTTCCCTAATTTCCCAACTACCCATAGTTTTTGGAAGCCTCCTCTCTCTTCTATATCGCCATTTTACTTTCTTCTGATTCCGGAGAGCACTAGAAAATTGCTTGTTTTGACTTCTGTGAGTTTGAGCCACACCAGGATTCTTTGTCTGGCAAAGGCAGGGGACGAATTGTCTGGCAAGGGGTCGTCCTCTGGTCTTCCATGTTTTATTAATTTTCATTAAAACTTTTAGCATTAGTTATAAGCTTGAAGTAATGGTGGAATAAATTAGTCCGGCTGCTCAGGTTTATAGGGGTTTTGAGTGCAGGAGACTGATCAGAGTGACTTCGTCGCAGCTGATTAAAACAGCTCCAGACTTTTTGAAGGGTTTATTACTATAGATCCAATATGATTGATGATCAAGACCTGAGCTTCTTTGTCAATTTTCTCGATATCTTTATCTTTGTGTTGGTGATTTCGTATCATTGAGTGATGGCTGACCCAAAGTATGAAGGCAACTACGTTTGTTTTGCTTCTTTCATTTTTATGACTATTATTCCAGTTTAGTTTTATGGACAAATTATATTGAAGATGATAGTATCTTTTGATGTAATGATTCCATTTGCTCTAACAAAGACACATGGCTTCTTTAATATCTAGAAAAGTATGAGAGGAAAAATAGTTTGGTCAGCAAAAAAAAAAAATGGTGCAATAAATTACATTAGGAAGAGAAAAAAACCTTAAAAAATAATAGCGATAATTCCCATGTGTTCTAAAGATTTGATATTTTCCTCTTAAAGAGCATCCTTTTTTAGCAGGATACCTATATATATTTACTAGATGATGAGGATGAAATTGAGGATAAAGAGAAAAATGGAAATGCCATTGATGAATGTTTGTCATTTCTTGAACATTTATTTGTAGAACATACCTTAAAACTTACAAGAAGTTGCTGTTTTTGGCAATTATTAATTCAAGTTTCTGATGCTTTCAAGATAGTTAAGACCACTAGGATATATATACTTCCTTTTGAGGTACATCTTCCAGTTATTTCCCCTGAATTTTAGCATGAAAAAACTTCTTTTACACGTATGGCATGTCATTATTCCTTCCAATAAGTTTGTTTTATCACATCTAAAAACAGGGACGATCCTAGGGCAACATTAGCCCTTTTTTGTCAGATTTTTGTTCTCTTGTTTAGTTTACTGTTTGATAGGTTTGAGAACTTGTTATAGTTGTTTTTGCTGGTCTCTATGCCTAATAGGGGTGTAAATGAAATAAGACTATTCGGGAACGGTTCGAGTTCGTCTCGGTGAAAGCTTGAATTCGGCTCGTCTAAAACGAAATCAAAGCTCGGCTCTTTTATTAAAGGAGTCGAGCCAAGCCAATATATATTTATTTATTTAATCTCGCAAACCTAAAAGAGCTTTTTAATATATAATAATTTATTTATATGTTATATAATATTATATATTTTTGACAAAATAAACTAAAAAGCTGACTGCCCCCCATGTTGATTTTTTAGTAAGATTTGGAGGTATTATAATTGAATTTTAATTTAAATATAATTATTGTGAATTTTATTTTTATTAATTTTTTATGAGCTTAAACGAGCCTAAAGGTGTCGAGCCCGAACCCCCTTCATGCAATATGAGACGAGCCCGAGCTTACCCTTTTAGCCTCTTGAGAGCCAGAGCCCGAGCTTTAAAATGCCTAAATGAGTCGAGCTTGAGCCTGGCACATTCAGGTTCGGCTCGACTCGTTTACACCCCTAGTGCCTAATGTGACATGTAAGATGGGGTTCCTTTTAGTACATTAAATAAATATGCGCATGCTACATTGTAATAGCATACTAGTTGACTAATTTTATTGATACAAAGTGTTTATAGATTATGTTATTAAATTTGAATTAGATTATGCTTTATATTGGTGAGTCTACTAGATTCATTTTAACTTGTTCTTTATTTGCTATTAAGAGTCTTTTAAGAAAAATATATAGCAAGCTTGAGAGATGTCAGAAAATACAATGAACTGGCAACAAAGGTTCAAGGCATGTGCAAGTCAATAAGAGTGAGCTTGCATCAGCATATATATGGTTTGGCCACTATTCAATTAACATTTTTCCATGGGAAACAAAAATTTTCAAAGAAATATGGTGTTTTTTAACGAATTTTTTCTGTTGAAAAATTGGACATTTCTTGTAGTGAATAATACTTCTTTGTATGAGATAGAATGGTGTTCTTTGTTTACTTTATGAAAAATTTGTTAGAGTGATGATGTAGTGACTATATTGTCCATATTTTAGTGGTATACTTAGTGTTGTGAGATATATAAATATATATATATAATATATTTATATTTATATCTTAGGCTTTATTGGTTCACAAAATGGAGGAGAAGGATTATTATATATTTATATCGATTTTGTTTGGAGAAAATAGAAAAAAAAAATGAAAGTAAATTTTGTAAATATTTGATTTTATACTCTTGATTAAAGAAAAAGATGGGATAATATTATTAATCAAACATTTGAAAAAAAAGTTAGAAAGACTTCAAATACTTTTCTCAACCGTACGTATTGATGATGTATTTGATTGAGCTTATTTATAATGACTTGACAAACTCTTGGCAAAATCTCTTTTTTTGTCATATAACATTTTTTAATCAGCCGTGCAGATTTATAAATTTTATTTTACTTTTTTGAATTCCACAATATTTTTCGTGTGACCAGATGAGTCCTTTTTGCCTTTTTTTTAGGGGAAGTAAATCATATTTTTTTTCAATCCCTAATAGTATATTAGTCTGTTTATTATAGCAACCTCTCCTAATTTATTTAAATTAAAAAAATCCAGCCTCATCTTCATTTATAGCCCTAGTTGTAACACAAAGGTGTTGAAAGTGTTGATCACAATTAGGGCGTTAATGAAGATGGCACTGGATTTTTTTTTTAATTTAAATCGTTTGCTATAAGTTGAAACAATTCAAAACCTAAGATACCCTTAGGGTTGCAAAAATGGTTTACTTGGCCTAAAAAAAATGAAAAAAAGGGCAAAAAGGATCTATCTGATCACAAAAAAAATGTTGTATAATCAAAAAAGTAAAATAAAAGTTATGAACCCACACGACTAAGTGAAAATTGTTATATGACAAAAATGGAGATTTTGCCTAAACTCTTCTACTATCAATTCAACATAGAATATATACTTTTGACTTTAAACAAAATATTAGAAAGTGTCTTGTTCCTCCATTTAAATTACTAAATTATCTTGATAATTAAGATGACTTATGAGTAAGTAAAAATAAATTTATGTCTAATTTTCTGAGAATTGGATGGTTTGAAACCTGACTTTTAATCAGTTTTGCTCTTTGGTCTTTAACATTTCTTTTTTTATTAATTCTTAAACAAATTACAATTAGACTACTTGGTCATTCTAATCATATTCTTGGAAAAAATTACCGAAAAAGTTCAGGCAATGACCGCTTGACTAAATTAATAAAAAAAATTTTAGTGCTATACTATTCAAATGGCCTGAAACGGGTATTAACTGAGATCTTGTTGAGCTAAATTTTGATTTCTGGTTCAACAAGAAATGTGATTTAGTTGGATCAAAAACTTGAATTTAGCTCAATAATATTTCAATTATATCAATTTTTAGCCTTTTCAATAGTGTAGTATCAGATTTGTTCCAATTAATTTGGTCAAGTAGTCATTGACTTGGTTTTTTTCAAGAACAAGGTTAATATGAAAGACCAAATTATTCAATTATATATTTTTTTGAGAAATCACATGACAAAAAAAGGGGTTAAAGATCAAAGCCCAAAAATGAACAAAGGTTGGGTTTAAAACCATTCAATTAGTCAAAGGTTCAAGGCATAAAGTCTTTGATTTAAATAAGTTGACAAAAAGATTTTTACTTTTCAAATCTATTTATTTTAAAGAGTGGATATTAAAACTAAAAGTACAAGTTATCTCAAACCATTAAATTAATTTTTTTATTTTGAAAAATTAAAAGATTTAAGTGTTGAAGGTTATTTGGAGTAATTATAAGTTTTCAAAAAATAAAATTAAATCAACAAATTAAATAAGAATGCTTTTTTGTGTGCATGTACAATCCTCAAATATTTTATTATACAATTTATGATACACTTTGCACCAATAAAACACTTGCACAATCTTTTTTTTTTTAAAAAAGAATGTAGAAATTAAAATTTTTTTAAAAAATTAAATTATAAAAATACATATTTCCATATTTCTTCCATCCATAATTGATAGATGCATAATTTGCCATATAATTTATATATAAACCTTTGATTTTAATTGTTTGGACATATTATTTTTGTGGAATTTGATTATATTTTATGTTTTATGTAGTAAATTGAGCTTTGAAATGAAGAGAAGCACAAAAATCAAAGGTTTGACTTGTTTTGGATAAATTTCAAGTTGAGGACACAATATATAAAATATGGACGATTTTATGGAAAAGGAGAGAATCAATAAAATATGGAGGATTTTAAGGAAAGAAGACAATCCATAAAACATGGGGGATTTTAAGGGGAAAAAAAAGAGGATTTTATGGAAAAGAAAAGATTCTTAAAACATGGAGGATTTTAAGGAAAAGTGGGGGGGACAAACCCTAAAACATGGAGGCTATTAAGGAAAATGGAATATGTATATAAATTATATGAATAAGGGATGCAAACTCTCGTGAAGAAAATCATTCATTGATAAGAAATCATCTTGTATTCTAGAGAGATATCAGAAGAGCTCCAAAGTTATGAGTGGCTAATTCTTTGTTCTAGTCAAGGATTAAATTGAAGACTTCGATTCATCCAAATTGTAAGATCTAATTATGCTTATTTTGATTTCTTCTTCCTGAATATTCATGTGTTTATTATTTTTATTACAAATTTCCAAGTTTTATTGAATATTGGAACCATATTTGATAACTTAGGGAATTTGCTTGCTAGTTAGAACATTAAATCCGTAATTGTTTAATTGTTCTAATACCTTTAGAGAATAACATATTTTCTGTTATGTGAACATATGATCTAATCTAAATAAATCGAGCTTGTGTATTTGTTGGCTAGAATTGGGTTTCTCTAATTTTTAATGCTATCACAAATTAAATCTTAAATCTTATTTGAGGTTATTTGTTGATAAGGGAATTAATCGAAGAGCTTGTTTTGATTAACGATTAATTAAGGAGAAGTTGGTTGTTAGACTTTGTCAACAACTAGGGTCAATTTATTCAAGTTAGATTTAATCTATCTTTGCATCAATGATCAATTGTGACTCGAGTCCGATTTTTATCCTTGGCTAGAAATTATTTTGATATTGATTTAAATTCATTTTCTATACTTGTTATTTCTAAATTCTCATTTTAGTTAATTTCTGAAAATCCACCCCATATTTTCTTACATTGTTTAGAGAAATAAATCAATTACCAATCCCTGTGGAGATGACCCTACTTGCCATTATCTGCAATTCATATTTTGAGAGTAGGAAATTTTATTTTTTTTGGATTCAACACCCATCAAATTTTGGCTCCACTGCATGGAATTGGTGTCTTTAATTGATTTATTGCTCTTGTTTCCTAAATTTGTTGATGCCACTTTATTCTAGAACAGGTGAACTCCAATTTGATCCAGAAATTGAGAAGACTACTCGTCGATCAAGAAAGGAGACTAAGCAGCAACGTTCTAATAAAGCTTTCTCAAGTTTGATTTTAATGTCTAGCAACTCTGAGGAGGAAATTATGGCTCTTGAAAATCGTGAAAGAACGTTAAATTAGCTAGCTGAACCAGATTTGAATTTGCAACCTCTTTGCATTCAATATCCTAATCTTGATGTTATTTTTGAGTTAAAATCTGGTCTTATTCACTTACTTCCTTCTTTTCATGGACTTTCAGGTGAAGATCCTCATAAGCATCTGAAGGAACTTCATATAGTGTGCTCAAGCATGAAGCCTCAAGGTGTTACTAAAGATCAAATAAAGCTATGTGCTTTTCCATTCTCCTTGAAGGATAAAGAAAGAGATTGGCTCTACTACCTACCTTTTGGTTCTATTACCTCGTGGAATGAGATGAAGAAACAATTTTTAGAGAAGCATCAAGAGCTGCAAATATTAGAAAAGATATATGTGGGATAAGACAATTTAGTGGAGAAAGTTTATATGAGTATTAGGAATGATTCAAGCAGTTATGTGCAAGTTGCCCTCACCACCAAATTCCTGAGTGGCTACTCATTCAAAATTTCTATGAAGGATTGCTCATGATGGATAAGTACATGATAGATGCTGCTAGTGGGGGTGTATTGGTGAATAAAACTCCTAGAGAAGCAAGGAATTTGATTTCTAACATGGCTGCCAATTCACAACAATTTAGCAACCACCAAGAGCATGCTCCCAAAAGAGTCAATGAGGTAAGTTCTTTTTCCATTGATCAACGTTTAGATAATCTTACTTCTCTTGTGGAAAAGATAGTTGTAGGTAATGCTGGAAATATACAACAAGTCAAAGTTTGTGATATTTGCTCTAATTCTGGTCACTCGACGGATATGTGTCCTACTCTTCAAGATGATTTCATAAATCAAAATGAGCAAGTTAATGCTGTTGGAGGATTTCCTGGTCCACCTCAAAAGAAGTAGGACCCCTATTCGAATACCTATAATCTGGGGTGGAGGAGTCATCCTAATTTGAGTTATGGAGCAAAACCATCAATCATTCCACCTTTCCAACCTAGACCACCTTAGCAATCAACTTCAAAGCAAGGTATGTCTCTTGATGAAATTGTCAAACTACTTGCAACTAACACTCAACAATTTCAATAGGAAACCAAGTCAAGCACTCAGAATTTGGAGAAGCAAGCGAGTCAATTAGCAACATCTATAAGTCAACTAGAAGCGCAAGTCTCAAATTAGACAAGGAGATACTTGAGATATTTCGCAAAGTAGAGGTAAATATACAACTTCTTGATGCAATCAAACAAATACCCCACTATGCTAAATTTCTAAAGGAGTTGTGTGTGTCAAAGAGGAAATTAAATGGTAATGAAAGGGTTTACATGGGAGAGAATGTTTCAGCAATGTTACAAAAGAAGTTACCTCCCAAATGTAAAGATCCAGGTACGTTCAGTGTCCCTTGTAAGACAGGAAATAATAGGATTGAAAGAGCAATGTGTGATTTAGGAGCTTCAATTAGTGTGATGTGGCTTTCAATTTATAGAACTCTTAATATTAGAACTTTGAAAGATACAGGGGTAGTTATACAACTTGCTGATTGTTCTATTGTGTATCCTGAAGGAGTTTTAGAAGATGTACTAGTACAAGTAAATAAATTAGTCTTTCCTTAGTAGTTAACTGCATTATTGTTGGGAAGACCTTTTCTTAAAACTTCTAAAACTAAAATTGATGTTGATGCAGGGACTCTTACAATGGAATGTAATGGTGAGGTTATTTCATTTAACGTTTGTGACGCCATGAAATATCCTAATGAGGTTCACTCTATTTTTTCTGTTGATGTTGTTGATCCTTTGGTGCAAAACACTTTTAAACTGCTTGATGATAATGCAGTGAAAGTGGTTATTAATAATCACTTCACTAGTGAAGGATTAGAGGACGAAGAATTTGTTCTACAAAATGCATTACATGACGCTATATTTGAGTTGGAAGCTCTCAAGCATATTCAAAACAATGTGTCTTATATTGAGTTACATATACCTTATACGAAACTTCTTCCTCTCCCTTGTCCAGGCACCCAAATTGGATCAAAAAACATTTCCAAATCACCTTAAATATGTCTTTTTGGGTGAAGGAGAAACACTTCCGGTGATTGTTTCCTCAAAACTAAGCACTATAGAAAAGGAAAAGTTTATTAGAGCTCTTAAAGACTACAAAGGAGCAATTGGGTGGGTCATGGCTGACATAAAAGGGATAAGCCCTTCTGTATGTGTGCACAAAATTCTATTAGAAGATAATGTCAGGCCTTCAAGACAATCACAGCAACGATCGAATCCACCAATGATGGATGTAGTCAAAAAGGAGCTGTTAAAACACTTAGATGCTTGTATGATATATCTAATCTCAAATAGCAAGTGGGTAAGTCCAGTCCAAGTTGTTCCAAAGAAGACTGGTATAACAGTGATTGAGAATCAAGATGGTGAGATGGCGCCCACCCGAGTTCAAAATTGGTGGCGGGTTTGTATTGATTTTATGAAGTTAAATGAGGCAACTAGAAAAGATCATTTTCCACTTAGTTTTATTGATCAAATGCTTGAAATGTTAGCTGGTCGTTCTCACTATTGTTGTGTTGATGGATATTCAGGTTTTCATCAAATTCCAGTGGCTCTAGAGGATCAAGAAAAAACCACATTCACATGTCCATTTGGTACATTTGCTTTTAGACGAATGCCATTTGGTCTTTGCAATGCTTCTGCCACATTCCACAAATGGAAAACATCATAGAGGTATTCATGGATGATTTCATAGTCTACGGTGATTCTTTTGATTCATGTCTTGCTAACCTTACTAAAGTTCTTAAAAGATGCATTGAAACTAACCTTGTATTGAACTGTGAAAAATGTCATTTTATGGTTGATCAAGGTATTATTTTGGGCCATGTAATGTCTTCTAAGGGAATTGAAGTTGATAAAGTAAAGATAGATGTCATTAAGTCTTTACCTTATCCCACAAGTGTGCGGGAAATTTGTTCTTTTCTTGGTCATACAGGATTCTATCTATGCTTTATCAAGGATTTCTCCAAGATAGCATAACCTCTATGCAAATTACTTCAAAAAGATGTCGCCTATGAATTTGATGAAGCTTGCAAAATGGCATTTACAAGCTTAAGGGATTATTGACCACAACACAGATTATCCAACCACCAGACTGGAACTATCCTTTTGAAATCATGTGTGATGCAAGCAACTATGCTGTTGGTGCCGTGCTTGGTCAAAGAATTGGAAAAGTTGCCCATGCAATTTACTATGCTTCTAGAACGCTTGATAATGCTCAAAGCAATTATTCCACAACAGAAAAAGAACTCTTGGCCATTGTTTTTGCTTTAGAAAAATTCCGATCTTATTTGTTAGGCACAAAAGTAATTGTTTACTCTGATCATGCAGCTCTAAAATATTTGCTTGCCAAGAAATAAGTAAAACCAAGACTCATTCGTTGGATCCTCCTATTGTAAGAATTCAACTTGGAAATCCGAGATAAGAGAGGAGGTGAAAACTTGGTTGCTGACCACCTTAGTAGGCTACCAACGAGTGAGAAGCCCATACTTTTGCAAGATAACTTTCTAGATGAACATCTTTTCTCTATTCAGAAGACAACTCCCTGGTATGCTGATATTGTTAATTATTTGGTTACTATAACACTACCTAGTGATTTGTCTATAGCTAAAAAGACAAAATAAAGAGTCATGCTAAATATTATACTTGGGATGATCCTTATCTGTGGAAACATTGTTCAGATCAAGTTATAAGAAAATGCGTTTCTGAACCTGAAATTCCTTTCACTCTTCAATTTTGTCATTCTTATGCATGTAGGGGACATTTTGGTCCAATTCGCACAGCTCGAAAGATCTTAGAATGTGGGTTATTTTGGCTTAACGTGTTTAAAGATGCATATCTATTTTGTAAGACATGTGAACAATGCCAAAGAATAGGTAATTTAAGTCATGGAGATCAAATGCCACTTACACCGATCATTGTTTGTGAAATATTTGATGTACGGGGCATCGATTTTTGGGTCCATTTCAATATTTTGGTAATGCTTACATTATTCTTGCTATTGATTATGTTTCCAAATGGGTTGAAGCTAAGGCAACACAAACTAATGACTCTAAAATTGTTGTAGATTTGTCAAGTCTCATATTTTTGTTCGATATGGCATGCCAAAAGTTCTCATAAGTGATCCAGGCTCTCATTTCTGCAACAAGTTAATGGAAGCTTTGTTGAAAAAGTACAATATCACACATCGAGTATCCACTGCTAATCATCCCCATACAAATGGACAAGCTGAGATATCTAATAGGGAAATTAAGTCCATACTTGAGAAAACTGTCAATCCCAACAGGAAAGATTGGAGTATGAGAGTTGGAGATGCTCTATGGGTTTATCGTACTGCTTACAAGACTCCAATAGGTATATCTTCTTACCGCCTAGTCTTTGGAAAACCTTGTCATCTTCTTGTTGAACTAGAGCACAAAGCTTTTTAGGCTGTAAAGCAATGCAATATGAATTTGGATGCTGCGGGAATACATCGCAAATTACATTTGCAAGAATTAGAGGAGATTCGCAATGATGCCTATGAGAGTTTGCAAATATACAAAGAGAAGACCAAAGCCTTCCATGATAAGATGATTTCAAGGAAAACTTTTCGTGTGGGTCAAAAAGTTCTTCTCTACCATTCCAGGCTTAAGTTGTTTCCAGGTAAGTTGTGTTCTCGATGGGTTGGACCTTTTATTGTTACTAATATAATTTCCTCATGGTGCAGTTGAAATTCAAAGCCTCACAACCAATAAGATTTTCAAGGTGAATGGTCTTCGACTCAAACCTTTCTATGAAGGTTTAAAAGCATTCAATGTGGAAGAAGTGGCCCTTGAAAATCCGACTTATGATTTATGAAGTGTTTAATGTCTAGCCAAAGACGTAAAAGAAAGGCACTATTAGGAGGCAACCCACACTTTTTATTAGGCTTTTTTTATTTTTAAGTTGATTTTAATTTTTATAGGCTAATTCTTGTAATTTTTCTTTTAATAGGCTAAAAAGTGAAAACACATGACAGTAGATATCCCTAGATAAGGCGTGCCCACCAAAAAGTGAAAACACATGACAGTGGATATCCCTAGATAAGTGAAAACACATGAGCTGGTAATTGTGTCTATTGGAGCAGTGGAATTCTTGAGATAAATTATGTCCATGCCTTAGAATGCTGTTTTGGTCTTCTTCACCAAACTGAGGTAAACTCTCGTTACCTCATGCGCACGCTCTACTTTATCATATGTTTTTCACAAAAAAAAAACAAAAAAAAACCATCTCACTGCCGACACTTTTCTTTCTTTCCTTTTCTTTTTTTTCCTTTTCTTTCCCTCTTCCTTTCTTTCTCTTTTCTTCTCCTTTTCTTTTTCTTCTCCACCTGCGTCTTTTTCTCTTCTGTTTGTCTCAGCCGCTACCTACAATTTTTTTTCTTTTTCTTTCCTCTTTCTTTTCTTTCAATTTCTTTTCTTCTCTTCTTTTTCTTCTCTCTACCGGCTACTAGTTTCTTCCTTGCTACAGTGCACTATCGCCACTAATTCTTTGTTCATTGTTGAGATTTGCAATGACTAAGAAGTCTATTGCGGTGAAGAGATATGTTCCACCTAGAAAGAAAAACAAGTTGGTTCCCAAGTCCAAAACAAGCTCTGAGGTACCTAGTATTCAGTCTTGATGTGATTCATGCAAAGAAATATTCTTCATCAAACA
>JAWZTD010026947.1:0-16146 GCA_035221335.1 Echites panduratus
TACTTGCTACCTGAAATTATTAACACATATTCATAATTAGTAATTAGTATATTTTCTTCAAATCATGGGTAGGAAACAGGAAAGTGCATAATGTTAATGGTAATTACCATGGCCAGGGAGAAGAGTGTGATGAGAATGAAAGAGGAAGAAGCTGCCATATTACTGTCGCCTAACTCTCAATATCCAGTAGTACTGAGTAAGTTGCTAATACCTCGATCAGTTGTTGCTATTTATAGACTCAAAAACAGGTCCATATATAGAGAAGAAATACAGTATTGGTATGACAGGGTGATTGCTATAGTATTGTCGAATAATGGGGTGAAATTATTGATCAGATTTTTTTTTTTTTTGGATGAATTTTATGAATTAATGAACATGTAATTTATTTTGCGAAGATCCGATATTGGTGGCTGAAATCCCTTGCCAAGAAAAAACTCGTGAAAATAGTTATAGTCCTTTAATTTGTTTTGCAATCACAACATAAGTAACCCGACAAATGTCAGTATCTTTCATAAATTTCTTTCAGTCACTGTAAATCACATGGATGCATACAATGATTTTAAATCTGGTGTGGACACAGAAACTGGATGTGTAGATGGGTCAGGTCCGACCGATTGGATGGGTCCAACAGAGTTTTTTTTTTTATTTTTTTCATTTATTTCGAATTTTTAAAAAATATAATTTTAAAAATTTTATAAAAAGAAAAAATTAATTTTAATTTTTATTGAAAATACTAATTTTACGTATACTTTTTAGGGAAATAAATTAAAATTAATTAATGCTAAGTTTAACTATAAATTTTACTTAATTTTTTAAATGATATATATTAATATGAAACCAAAATTCTTCAAAACTTATATTATAATAAAAATTTTAATTAAATATTTATTATCTATTTTGAATATATGAAGTAAATTAATTATTACTTTTATAAAAAGTTTTTTAGAGGGTTTTATATATATTTATAATTTAATGTGATTTTAAATCGAAAAAATGATGTTGCCGTAGTGATTGGTGCCTCATGATTAATCCTCCTTCTCATATCTTTATTATTGATGGTTTTTTTTTTTTTTTTTTGTAGTTGTGGCTGATCCAGTCTGGTTCAATCACCAGATTTTCAATTCACATGAATGTCTAATTAAATCAACCTCGACTTTTTTTTATCAGAGACGTTTTTTTTATCTAAACTCTCCGGAGATCCATTTGATATCTGGTTCAACCGGTCGTCTACGTTTTTGAAAACCACATATGTACATTGATAATGTCTGAGGAAATCCTAACTACTAGAATTGACAAATAGGACGAACACAGATAATTCGAATTGAATAATTTTTAATGTAGGAAAAGATTAATTCATTTCCCCTAGTTTCTATATATATATATATATATATATATATATATTCTAAGGTGTGGCTTCTTTTTCCTTTTTTCAAAACGCCACTTGTGAGGATCGATGTAGGATTTAGTAGATCCCAACCCATTTATTATTTAAAATAAAAGAGATACAAGCAAATTTTGCTTTAGACTCTAATGGTTATGACTTATTTGATAGCTTTCAATCTCCTCCACAATTCCAGAAAAGGTGTGCATAAATTAAGTGTTCCATCTTTGCACATTTTATCTTAGTTAAAGTTCATTATATGGATGTTTAATGCATTTGACTTAATAAAACCATGTTTCCCATGCGCAATCGATGCATGTTAGAAGACAATTTTGGGATAATTTTAAAAATAATTTGGATTCAAGATCTTTCAGGAAAGCAGTAGACACATTAGCCCTGGGTTCATGATCAATATCCCTGAAAAAGGCTTTATCGTTCTCACAATCAATACTCTTCTATTATATAATTAATTTAATTTCTCATGTTTTTTATCTATGTAAAGAAAAGGTGATTGGTGAAGTGTGATGTTCCACATGATTCCTACATGCATAGGGTAGGTTATTGATAGACAAGCACCAAAAAAATCTTTTACTATTCTTCTCTACATGATATTTGGTGGAGCTTCTCGTCATAGACTTATAATATCTACATTATTGGTGCCATCATTAAAGTAATATGATGGACAAAATGGACCAGTGGGAAGGAAACGGGAATGAGAAGGAAATATCTAGGCTAGGCCCAGTTTGCGAGGAATACCCACAAGGTTGGCCAGGCCCAACTTGGGAGTTAGGGTAAAACCATTATCGAAAGCTAACTGGCGAGATCCCACACCTTGCCAGGAAACTAAGGAAGTATATCCCGCCTAAGTTTCCTCATCTCACGGGAGTGCCTGGCTGGACAGGGTGACCTTACCCGCTATAGCCTAAGTACGACCCTTCTTAAATGCGTTGGTACGGAAGTACAGGAAATGGCTGACAAAG
Organism: Echites panduratus; assembly: GCA_035221335.1. Lineage (NCBI taxonomy): Eukaryota > Viridiplantae > Streptophyta > Magnoliopsida > Gentianales > Apocynaceae > Echites > Echites panduratus. Next base: position 2,362 of record JAWZTD010026947.1, read on the forward strand.
AAGTACAACGGCCACCCTACGGGTGAGACACATTAATATAGGCATAATAATACCTATAAAGAGCTATCATGTCAAAGTCCCAAAATGACCATTATACCACTCTTCTCCTATAAATATGGAGGTAAGACCAACCAAAAAGGGTAAGTCATGCCTTATCTCTACACTTTCCATATAAAGAAATCTACTAACTTGGGCATCGGAGTTATCTCAGGAGAGAATCTCCACCTTTTCATTCTTTCAAGTGCCAACTGATCATCCCTGACAGACGGGTCAAGACATTGAGGTCGGGAAAAGGGAAGGAGGTAATACAAGATGGGTCAAGACAATCGTTCCTCCCTATCGATGATGACCAACCTGAGGATATCCCCAGGGATGAACCTATCACGCCAGCCACAGCCCAAAGGCGAGAGTATAACCTTCCGGCCAAGATCTCAGCTAAGCAGAGACTAGGGCCTTCAGGAGCTACTGCTTCTGGAATAAAGGATCTGAGAAGGACCCTTAATTTCAACAAAGGATTGAGGGAAGAAAAACCTCCATCCGATGACCCCTCCAAAATGAAGAGGCTTGAAGAGGAACTACAAATGATGGAATGGGCGAAGCTTAGCCAGATGATGGCTATGATAGGTCATACCCTGCCGCCAACAGTATAAATACCAGCTCATTCCGCACCAACTTCAAGAAGTACTTCCGAAACAAGGACTTGCCCAGGAAGTCGAGATAATCGAGACCCGAGCAAGAGGGAGGCAACGAAACCGAGAGTGAGTCGAATACAAGCAAGTAAAACAAGATTTCAAATATCTAAAAGCTATGTAGGCGAATCCAGAGACCCCGCGAAGGGGTACGGTCGAAGAAAGGATCGCGAATCCCACGGGTCGAGAATCAGAATTGCTAGAACCCCCGAAAGAAAGAGATCCAGAAGCAAGTCCATACCGCCCAGGAAAGGGCCAATCACCAAGTCACCTTTCGCGAGATGGATCAGGAATGCACCTCCTAACCCTGAATTTAAGCTGCCTGCTCTCAATTATACACCGGAAAAGGAAGGGCCCAAGACCATTTGTACATATATGAGCACGCGAGGGGGGTGATCACCAATGATGAGGTAGTCAAATGTAAGGCTTTCGCAAGCACTCTAGGAGACAAAGCGACTACATGGTTCACTAATTTAAAGCCGGGAACGATTAATAGTTGGGCCACCTCAGAAAAAGAATTCCTCTCCAGATTTGGGATCGCAGGGACTCTGGCCAAGAACCAAGGAGATCTATTCAATGTCAGACAAAACACGGGGGAAAATCTGGAGACGTACATCGAAAAGTTCAAAAAAAGTCTATGATGACATTGATGGGGTGGCTACGGAGGTAGCACTCCACTTCTTCATTCACGGAACTACATCGACTTATTTAAAAACGGAGTTCCATATCAGACCCCCTAAATCAATCCTAGAGATGTTCAAAGTGGCAAGAAAGTTGGCGGTATTCCAAGGAGTACCTCGCCATCCAACGGAGAAAAATATGAGGTCACCTCGGCGAGACAACCGAGAATGGAAAAACAGGACTCGAAAAACTGAAACCTTCACCCCTCTGAATACCCCAAGAGCGGAGTTGATATCTGTGTTAAAAGATAGATTCGGAGTAGATGACCCCAAACCCCTGAATCCTGACAATCGAGACAGGAGAGATCCCGGGAAATACTGTGCCTTCCATAGGGATCATGGTCACTTAACCGAACAATGCTTGCAATTAAAAAGGGCCATCGAAAGATCGTTAAAAAGGGGGCACCTACAAGAATTTAGGGCCGAGGCCCCTCACCCAAGTGGGCAAGCCGGAGGGCAAAGAGAAGAACGGATCATCAACATGATCACCGGGCCGATCCCTTCCAACAAATGGAATGGGGAATTGGGCCCTCTAGTTAACCGTGGGCCAATAATCCTAAACCCCAAGACCTTACTGAAAATGGTTAAATGGATTGGACTCCTAATGGTCATCTCACTTGCCCAATTGCTAAAGATAGTAAATGTTGTGACAAATAATTATCCATAATTATCCATCACATCCCCTCTTGAAAGAGTGTTAAATAAATTTAACATTTTAAACGGTTATATCTTTGGATGAGACTCACGTAACAGTGCCCTTTGAAGTTCAATTGATGTCCCTTATTTCTTTTAAAAATATGCTTTTAAATACTTCCTGTCGGTGTCCCTCATTAAACGTTTCAACTGCTATAGTAGTGAAAGGTTTCCCTCATAAAAAGGTGAGGTGCTTTGGGAATACTGTTCATCTTTCTTCCTTCTTTTTAGTTCAAACCATTCAGAAAAACCTTCTACTAACCGTTGAGCAATCTTCTCTTCTTAAAAAAATCTCATCTAAAATGGTATTTAGACAAGTTTCTGGAGTCCTTTCTTTCGTTATTTCAAGGACTTTAGTAATGTAGAGTATCTTGCCCCACAAGAGGTCATTGAGAATCAATATACCTACTTTTTTGAGTTCATCAAGAAAGGGTTTTGTGTAGCCTTCATCATATCTACACTAGTCATTGGGAAGATTGAGGAATATGTCAGTCTGTACTGTATTCCTAGGAACAATTCACTCTCTATCCTTCCAAGTTTTGCTTTTTTGATTCAAAAACCCCTAGAGGTTTCCAATTCATCAGCTCATATCAAATATCTTGAGATTTTGGTCAATTCCACTATGGCGGTTGAGCCTGAACATAGCTAGGATGATAATTGGGCTCATTTTGATTTTCTGCTGAGTGGGAGTTCCCTACTATTTAGAATTGTTTAGGCATTTCTTCACTTTTTCTTTCACTACCTAAATAGAGAGCAGCGGATTTTCATGCTCAAGCAGAGGGTGAAGTTTTTCAAGAAATACCTAAGCTTTAATAAGGAGTGGAAAGACAAATTCTTGACAGTACACTTATGTGATGGAGTACCAGAACTCAAAATTTTATTCCCTGTTCATACTCTAATCCATCATGTGAACGTTAAGCTGAGGGACCAATTTATTCTCAAGAGTTATTTAGCAAAGCTAAAAGCTCATTTAGGACTGTTGGAGGTTCTTGAGAAGCCCTGGAATCAGTAGATTTTTGGGGGGAGGGCAGGTTTCAGTCCTAGATGTGAGAAGAATCCTGGTTTTCTCAAAAGTAAGTAATTCCTTAATACTCTTAAGATAGGGCACATTTATCTTCCATATTATAATTGAAAGGGAACTGACTCTCTCTTTTCTTATGCAGATATTAATCTTGTAGAATTCTACAAGTAAAATGATATGGTCACAATTCCTGAAACGACAATCAGGAGAAGCCCTAATCCTTAAGCTGTGTTAGAATCTAATTCTTCTTTCTCTTCAGATGCCCCACTCATCTAGAGGAAAAGAAAAGCTAGCGTGGTGGAGTCACCATTGTTTCCTATTTCCCCTTCAGCTCCAGCTTTGAACATTCCTCTGGCAATTAGATCTCCTGCAAAGGATAGAGACAAGAAATATAGTCCCTAAAGAATGACATAGGAATATAGCCACCGTTGACCCTAAACCTGCCAAGAGTTTCGAACCCCAGAAGGATTCTGAAATTGAAACAGGAACTGAAATACTAAGTCTTGAGGATCCTAATGCTGAGAGGGATATTCCTAAAGATCTTTGTTTGCATATACAATAACAGCTGAGATTGGAGGCTCAAGCCGAAGATATAGCAGTTGCCAATTAGATTGAAGATTTGGTCACTTCTCTGATTAATGCTGTCAGGAATGTAGAAAATCTTGGGGAGAATAACATAGATGAAGTGACTCCTACTGAAGTCAATTCTCTTGTGCTTGACTAGATCAAACACAAGTTGATGAAATTAGCAGAAAGAGGGGTTCCTGATGAGGCTGATACAAACAAAGGTAAGGATATCTACACTGTTAAAGGAGTTGATCTTCCTGAGGAGGTTCCTACTTTTGAACCTACCAGTAATACTAACCCTAAAGAGTTATTATCGTTTACTACTCAGTTTGCTAACTTTTGGGCTAATCGGGTTCAGAATAATGAGCAGTTAGATGATGTAGCTACTATGGCTTGCTTAAATGAAGATGGACTCTCATCAGCATTCTTCGCCTTAGGTGCCATGGTAAATGCTTCTTCCTTTTCTCTAGTATAAAATGGTCTTCATATATGTTATACTAATAATTTCCTGAATCAACTTGTTAATTTCTTGTTTCAATTCAAGCTATGCCCTTTTTCTAAGGACTCGCTCTTTTTTTGACCAGTCTGAAAGGGTTAACTTGGAAACATAACAAGAATTAGCTGCTCTAAAGCTTCAGCTGGATTCTCTTCAACCTGATCGAGAGTTAGAAAGGGAAAAATCTTTGACGGAAAAAGCTGACATCCTGAAGTATGTGGATGTTCTTGAAGATGAGAAAAAAAGCCTAAAGACATAGGTGTTGAATCAGGGGAGCAAATCAATAATTTGGAGTATCAAGTTGAGATTCTCAATAAATCTAGGGACTTCTGGGAGATTAGGTGCAAGAACTTAAAGAGCTCTTTGGAGTCTTTTAGGATGCTGAAAAGCAGTCTGGAGCATTCTATAAGAGACGTGGAAAAGGAAAAGGAGCAACTCCAGGCTGACAAGGCTACTTTGGAGGAGAAAGTCTAATCACAAATCACAACCTGTCATGGACTTGCCTATTCTGACTAGGAATGAATCTTCATAGAGGTTGGGAGTGGAGTTAAGGAACCTGGCTTCTTCTTTCATTGTAACGGAGAATCACTACATTTCAGTCTCCAACCAATTGATTGCTGAAGTTAAAAAAAATTGATGAGAAGATTTCCAATTTAGAGATGGAGCTTAGCAAACTCAAAAGACTCAAAGAAAAGGTAAAGGGCAAGAAAGCAGAAATAAAATCTCTAAAGAAGGTGTTGAAATCTTCGAAGAGTGATATCTAGCAAACTAGATGTCCCCAGATCATTGAGAATTTAACTATGATTCATTGTATATCTGACCATTGTAAATGTAGTTAAAATTATCTAATAAATAATCCAAGATGTCATCTTTGTCTTTCTTATATTCTTTTCAGACAATCTATTTGTCAGTTACTAACTTATCATGAATCTAAAATGATTCATTAAAATTCTGAGTTGGCGGATCTGACAATATGCATAATCCAAATGTTTTCATTAGGAATCTATGTTTGAATAACAAAATCTTTTGAAGGTTCTGTTCTTGTGCATTCTTCAATAAAGTCAGCTAAAGCTTGAGTTTTGATTGCTTTCCTAGGCTCAAAGTTGATATCTTAACCTGATAGTTCCAATGCCCACTTCATTGTTCTTCCTGAAATCTCAGGTTTGTTAATAGCTTACCTGAGAGGTGCATTTGTGAGGACTTTTATTGGATTACTCTGAAAGTATGGTCAAAGTTGTCAAGCTGATAACACTAGAGCATAAAAATTAACTTCTCCATTTCTTGATATTTTATTTCATCTCCGTGTAACAGTTTTTACTCATATAGAAAATAATGAGCTCTTTCCCTTCTCGTTCATAAAGTAACACACTGCCTACAGCTTTGAGCCAAATAAAGAAGGAGTTTTTCTTCTTCTTGTGAAGTTACAAGAAGTCGTGGTTTAGCTAAATAGGTCTTCAATTTTTCAAAAGCTAGTTGACATTCATCTGTCCATTCAAATTTTTTAGGTTTCTTTAGGAGATTATAAAATTTTTGTCCTTTTTTAGCTAGTTTTGAAATGAATCTTTCGATAGAGGCCATTCTTCCTGCAAAATTTGCACCTTTTTTATATTTCTTGGATTGTTCATATTGATCAAAGCTTGAATTTTCTGTGGATTTACTTCTATTCCTCTTTCAAATATCATATAACGGAGGAATTTTGCTAACCTGATAGCAAAAGTGCATTGCTCAGGATTGAGAAGCATTCCAGACATCTTCAACATGTGAAACACTTCTTTGGTGTAAAGCATCAAAGTCAAAGCTGTTTTAGACTTGATGGTCAGATCATCAACATATACCTCCATGTTCAATCTAATGTGATGTTTGAAGACTTTGTCAACCATTTTTCGAAATTCCATACCAATATTTTTTAGCCCAAAGGGCATTCTTTTATAGCGAACGTGCCTTCTTCTGTAATGAAAGAATTTTTTAATTTGTCCTCTAAAGCCATCGGGATTTAGTGATAGAAACATAAGTATTGAAATCCTGATGTTGAGTCCACTAGGTGATCAATTTTCGGGAGTGGATATGAGTCCTTCAGGCTGAACTTATTTTGAGTTGTGAAGTCGATGACATCCTCTATTGGTTGTTTGGCTTTTTAACGACTACAAGATTTGCTATCCAATCATGATATTTAATTTCTTCAATGATTCCTGCATTTTGGGGGGCTTAGACTTCTTTTTTTATCACTTTAACTCTGTCAGGTTCATATGAATTCTTCTTATGCTTGATTGGCTTCGTGTCTGGGATTAACCCAACTCTGTTCAGCAACGGTTGGGTGGACTCCTTTTAAATCAGTAGGTAGCCAACCAAAGGTGTCTACATTTTCATTCAAGAAAATCTTTATTTGGGCTTTCAGCTCTTCGGTAATTGACTTCCCGAGCTTGACTCCTTTACTTGTACAATGATGATTAGAATAATATATTGCAAGGTTACCAGTGAATTTTTGTCTGGTCATCAAGTCTTGGGTTCAAAATTGGGTTGTCTTCTTGTCTAACTAACTATTCAAGAATATTATCTTTGCCAGACTCCAACTTCGTTAAGTAACATTCCCTTATAGATTGTTGATAGACTTTTATTGTGAAGGTTGAAGCTATTCCTCTGATAATGAGAGAATAGTTTGGAAGATCTACCAATGTATTTAACGATACGAGGCCTGGTCTTCCCAAGATAGCATTGTATGAACTCTGCACATCGACCACTGCATATTCCAAATCAACCCGAAAGCATGATCACCTTCATTGGTAACAATGGTCAAATTTATGTTTCCGTGTATCTTTACTGAATCTTCAGTAAACCAAATTAAATCTACTCCCGATGTTGTGAGTGACCATTTTGGGATATTCATCTTTTCAAAAGAAGATTCATAAAGGACATTCAATGTACTTCCTGAATCAACCAGTAATTACCTGACTGTAAAATCCCCTATTTGAATTGATATGATCAGAGGATCATCTACTCTCTTTCTCTTTCTCTTTCTGTCTTCTTCGGGAATGCCAGCATGCTCTATTGCATTTAATTTGGCAATTGGAGGTTTGTCTTCTTGTATTTTCTGTTTTTGTCTTTCATCAGCCTTCTCAGATATGAATTCTTTGAAGTAACCATGCTAGATTGCTTTTTTGATTTGTCTCATCAAATCAAAACATCTCTCAGTGTTAAGGCAGACATCCCGATGAAGGTGGCGATTTTTGTTCTAGTCTCTTTCTTGCTTTGGTATCCTCATTGGCTTTTCAACTCTTATTAGAAGCTTGGATCTAGGGATATTGAGAGGGTTGTTTTGAAGTCAATGTTTTTGACTTCTTGTTTTCAGTTGGGAAAGATGTTTAGGAAACATATTTCCAAAGTCGTTTCCATTCTTGAAATCTTGACTGATATCATGATTTTTTGTCATCTTTTATTCTAGTGAATGAGGTGGAAGAAAATTTCGAGTATGGCTTGTATCGAAGCAATTGTTTGAGGGTTTTGTTTTGCTAGTCTAGATGTAATGTATCCTCTTTTAAGACAACTCTTGAAAGCTGAGATGTATAAAAGGTCATTTTTCTCTTCAATTTCAAAGGCCTCTTTGTTGAAACATTCAAAATATTTCCTGGTTGACTCATTTGGCCTTTGTCTTATCTTGAAAAGCCTCTATGGATCTTTCTTACATTTCCCACGTGCTTGAAAATATTTCAAGAACAATTCTTGTAGTTGCTTCTATAGGGTTATGGAATCTTCGGGTAAATATCTGAACCAAGACATAGCCTTCTTGGTGAGAGAAAAATTGAATACTCTACAATACGCATAGTCTTCATATGTGTAGACTTCTATGCAAGCGATAAAATCCATAGCATGATGCTACGATTCAGTTGTTCCATCATATTTTGTGAGACTCGGCGGTAATTTGAAACCTATTGGGATTGGTCTTTGCCTGATGTCAATTGACAAAGGTGAGCTCCCCATGTGAGTAGTTGACAGAGGTAGTTTAACTTCTGTAGGGGAAGAGGATTTGTTTATCTGTAGTGGACCTTGAGGGTGTCGGGAATTTGTCGTTTTGGCACTGTCGGTGCCATAAGCTTCTTTGTTTGCTTTTCCTCGTGTATGCTCTCCACAACAAGAAATTTGATCTCTAAAGTCATCCCATAATGGACTACGAAACATCTTCTTTGATCGAGCAATTTCTTTTCTCAACTCTGATGGGACTAATGAGGCTTCTTCTTCCTGAAGCTTGTTGAGATGATGAAGAAGGTCTTGAGTATATTTGGGATCTTGTGTAGTCTTAGTTTGCCTACGTATAGTCCTAGAACTTATACTTCGAGGATCAGGATTTCATGAAAGCGAGGCAACCAATTGTTGTAAAGGTCGATTCATTGAGTACAACAGTTCGTGATCTGTTTGAACTTCTTGTGATGTTGTAATAATGATGTTGATTTTATTATCAGTAACTTCAAAATCTGCATTTGCCTATAGATGCCTTATTCCCTTTCGTGGTGGCAATACTGGTCTACTGTTTGAAGGTCCTACACCTTTATTGTGATTTGTAGACATTGTTGAGACACTCATTTGTGAACCCAAGTGGATATTGTTTGCCCAGAATTTCTAGAAACTAAGAGGCTGAAATACTTGGCCCCACAGTCTAAGCCAAGGATGATGGGTCGAAAATTGGACCAAGTAATAGACAATCTTGTATAAATAAAATTGTGTAGAGAAACTGAGCTTATCCCAATTTTGGAATTCTCCCTTGAACATTTATCTTGTCCCAGAATGTCTATTCAGGAAGGGCTTGAAGCAGAATTGTCCATCCCTCTTGAAGAATCAAAGCTTCGTAGTTTGTTCCAAATGAAGTTTAATCCATTTTGTCTCCCTCCAGGAATTACGAGTTCATCATCATACTCCCCACTATCTCGTTAGTGGGTTATTGATTTAATAGCTGTTTTGTCTTTTAGCTATTTTTGGAATCCAAAGTATAATGTAAAAATTTAATTATGAGGTGGACCCTCTATTCAACCGTGGGCCGATAATCCTAGACCACAAGACCTTGCTAAAATGGGTTGAATGAATTGTGCTCTTAATAATGATCTCACTTGCCCAATTGGGAAAGATAATAAGAACATGTTTGGCTATCATTTTTTGTTCTTAAAAGCTGGTTTTTGGCTTTTCTTAAAAAAAATAGCTTATAATAAAAAGTTGAAAACTGTTTGGTAAATTTATTATAAAAGCTATTTTTTTCAGAGAAGTTGTTTGGTAAATTTATTTTAAAAGCTTTTTCATTTTAGAAAAGCTGTTTGGCATTACAAGTTACATAAGCTATTACTTTTGTTAAAATTACCTCGAAAATCATTTGACTTGAACAAAACAAAATGGTTGATTTATTATTATTATTATTTTTGTATATTAATGAATTTTTTATGCACCTTGATGAATATATTTATAACAATTTAAGTAATTATAAAATGTATTTTAATTACTTAATTGTACGTCTTATAACTATTTTGTATATATATTATAATTTTTTAGCTCATTGATAAAATCCAATTTTGTTGCAATGAATACTTTTATAATTAACATATATGGTGTCAGAAATGACAATCTGAATTATATGTAACATATTTCTATATATAAATATTAAAAATAAATAGTCCTTAGTTAATGTTCTTAATAAACATGAAATATCATACAGGCATCAATTCTAAAACTTTCTATGTCATCAAACGGCATCAATTTGATTATGAATCATATCCATATAAGCATCACTAGATGATCTTCTACTGTTACATGCACCATTTTCCTCTTGAAGATTTACCTCTTCTAAACTTTCTGGAATGTATTCAGGATCTTGATCGCATCTGTTACAGTAATTTCATTCATGCAACAATTCAAACAATAACAAACAACTTTATGGGCAAATTCCTAAACTTACAATATAAAATAGTTTCTAAGTAACATAAACACTAAAATTCCTAAAACAAGAAGAGTGACCTAGTATCATTTGTTTTGTTTATTATATTGAATTGAAATCCACTGATCCTTATCATCATCTGTCAAAGGAACAAAAACAAGTCTAATTTTTTTCTTCTTGAGAGATTCCAGTGCAAAGTAAAAGAGGTCAGGAGTCAACCTCTCCTCATCACGTAGAGAATTCAACACTAGAACATTCTCGGGATACTATACTCTCCTGTGACTTGTGATGACAATGGGGGACCAGCACATGTTGCAGAAAAACTTTCCGCACACCCAACCAATTTTCCTAGTGATTCCTTTAAATAACTTGCAGTCCCTGTCTTGCTCTTTCAAACTTTCTTGTCTTGTTCCTTCGAAACCATTCCTTTTCTTTTCAGTTGATTGTTTACCATTGGACTGTTACATTCAGTAATGTAGTTGTCATCATTATAGGATTCAACAGTATGGTAGATTGGACTATCTTCATCTGGTATACCCATCGCTGGTGTAAATGCATGTTGACCGGTAGCTACAGTGTCTCCAAAGATGTACTCCAAGTCAGTAGCATTTTCTAGCCATTGATATCGAAATTTGCCATATTTTTGATTTCCCTAAGGAGACAAAAAAAATCAGATTTTAAAGAATATGCAACTTTCAATTAAAACAACATTCAAAACCTAAAAATACTGACCTTTATCTTTGCTTCCCACCATTTGACATCAACTTCAATAGTTCCTGTTTCTTGATTCCAACCTAATCGTGTTTCTTTGTTCCTCAATTGTGTCCACAAAGTCCAATCACTTCTTAAACTATCCAGTCAATTTTTTATTTGACTTCTCTTAAAATTTTTCTTAGCTCTATTATTAAAATCATCTACTACAATTTGCCACCTTGCTCCTTTAAATCCAATTCCCAGTTTTCCACTCCTATGAACCTCATCTATGCAAACTTAAAGCTGAATTTTCATAGATTCACTATCCTATTTTGCATTTTGTTTATGATTATCTGAAATATCTTTTGTAAACAAAAAGACATCTTGAGTAGCCATATGCTACATAAAGAAACATAATTCAAGAAGCCAAATTCAGTAGTAAATTCTAAGTGTAATATCACATACATGTGCAATAGTAAATTCAAGAAATAAATTCTAATTATAACTTTCAGTAATTATTCTTCCTAGTTAATATTACTCTAACATCATCTCTTCTTTTTACAAAAACCAACTCACCCGTAGCACTCACATTTCCCATCCATGTTTGTATAAAAGGAAAAGAAAGGTTGTGGAATAATGGCCCATAAAGTGTCACTTTAAAAAAAAAAAGGCAAACACGAGGCCAAACTTTTATTACATACATTTCTCAATTGAGATATGGCCAACTGTAAAGTAGGCATGAATTAATATATTCTTGCTTATAAATATATGTATATATATATATATATGCATTGAAATTTAACCAAAGAAAACCAAAGTAATAAATCTTAAATATCATTGATATCCTATAGTAATTTTGTGCAAATGAGTAAAAAATTCTGTTACGAAATGTACGGAGAGAAAATTTGGCTACATATTTTCATTAGTTGTTTTCTTAAGATTTGTGTTAGTCTCCTTTCACATTTGATCACAACATGACAAAGAATGTGATATATGTGTATTGTTTAAGCAATGAGGAGACTATAATGTTTCTGCTTAAGGTATGGCAATCTATTTATTAATGTTTGCTTTTTGGATAAAGTAGAACGAAAGCTGCCAACAATTATGATGTTTGAGATTCGTTTTTAAAAATTTTTAAATATTATGTAAATAGTAATGTTTCATTATCGTGCAGACAACTTTAATGTTCTACAGGCATGAAGGGATTTTCATGAAAGCAACAATTGGCAAACAACCAAACACAAGAAGAACACCATTCTTGCAAATCTCCCAACTTTATCATGAAAGTATTGGGAGTTATTGGTAAAAATTGATCCTAGCAGTTAAACTTCATTCAAATAAGAAGCATAATAAGATAAAAAAATTAGATAAGTCTAAAAAAGATGCTACATATAAAAGAAACCCAGAAAATTAAAATGATAGCTTTTCAAATTCACAGATCAAACTAATCCACAGAAAAGAAGACCCACAAATTTCCATACGAAGAACTCAGTTGAACAGATTGATCAAATAGAGAAACCAGAAAACTCCAAAACAAACAAACAACAAAAATTGGAAGTGAGTTATTTCCTTAAAGATGAAAGGAGAGAGACCTATTACTTTCAAATCAAACCCACACCGAAGCAGATATTTCAGAGGACAAATAGAATTGGGATAAATTTGCTACATAAAGTGAAATTCAATTATGAACTACTACATCTACTTACCAATTCAACTAGGCTCTCTCAAAGCAGGTATGGAAATATTGGGCTAATCTCCACAGCTGGATCCACTTAGATAATGCTTCAACCGAAACTGCTATTATCCTCCACTGTTGGGTCAGTTTGGAATTCAACTTATGCTTAGCTTCTTCCACCTAAAATTTTGAGCTTGAAGTGTTGAAGAAGTGCAGATCTGGTTTCGGAAATATTTAGCTAGAGCTTGGATAATGCCTCAACCAAGGCTGCTATTAGCCTTCATTGCTGGGTTATCTTGAAATTCAACTTCTGCTTAGCTGCTGAAACGAAATTTTGAGCTTGATGTGCCAAAGAAGTGTAGATCTGGTGTGAGAAATTTTTAGCTGGAGGTTGGGTGAGAGAATAGAATGAAAAGCTCTCCAATAGCAGCTTCTGTGGAAAATAAGTTTCATTCATTTTTTAAAAAAAGCTGTTTTATTTTTTTGTTTGGCCCAGATTTTAACTTAAACGGGTTTAAAAGTTGGGTCAAACAACACTTAAATATTGTGACAAATAATTATCCATCACACTCAAAAGAGTAGTTTCCTGGGCTTTCCAAGTTAAAAAATTCAGACTGCCATTTCACATCTTCTATGGTCAACTCTATTTCAGGTATTCATTGAAAGTGAGTTTGATTGGGGGTCGTTTTCAAGGATTAAAATGAGTAATGGAAACAACAGAATTAATTATATTGCTTTGATACAAGTTTAGTGTTGTTGGTAGACATGTTAATCGGGAGAATAATAGGAACAAATAGAAAACTACTATTAGGAGATTATTGCTTTGATACAAGTTTAAAGATATATGCAGAAGTAAGTTGCACTATCTATTAACAGTAAGGTAAGACTATTTATACAGAATACCTAAGATACAGAATAAAAAAAAAATCGGCCTTCTTTCAGATTGGATGAGAATATGTTGGGGTAGAAAAGTGCTTGGAAGAGGTTTCTGGTGACTTTAAGTGGATGATGGTTTTTCTTTAAACTACTCATTGTTAAAATGGTGAGTTTTTCAAATTATCCTTGGAATGTAATGGTTTTGGACTTTTTCCATCCAAAAAAATAAAAGGGGTTAATCGTAAATTTGATAGGGACTAAAAATAAGAATAATTAAGATCAACATTACCAAACCTAAATTTGTAACAAGTCAATCTTCCTTTTCCTTTTCCTTTTCGTTTTCAATAATCAGGAAATGAAATGATAATTTTGCTCGATATTTTGGTGTTATTTCGTTTTTTTAGTCATTTCATGACAGGCTCTCGTGGTGGCCGGTTGCTTAATTTGTCCACCCGACAATATTTTTTTCATGGAATTTAAGAAA
>JAWZTD010026999.1:0-16132 GCA_035221335.1 Echites panduratus
TTGAAGGAGTCGGCCACAAACAACCGACTATCCTTCATACCAGTCGGCAAGGAACTACCGACTGAAGAGCAAAATCTTAGCAAATGTTCACAGATTGAAAGTTAAAAATTCAGCTAGGTATTGTCGACTTCGGATAGGAATTTCGGCTAGGAATGACAGACTAATTTGTGTTCTAGTCTGCTACATGTGGCCGACTCTAGTAAGGAAATTTCACCATGATAAATGCATAACTATCTAACAATGATTCCTACAATCGAATTTCCCAAACAATAAAAACAAAAGCAACTAACCTGATTCTCAAACAAGATGCGAATTTTCAATGCATCATAATTCAGAACTTAACTTTAAATGCATAACTTAAGTGGGCATAACTGATGCATAAATCTTTTTTAATCATGTTCTACTAAAGACTGTCATTGCAATTCAACAAATTCTACAGATTAGAAGCAGATGATTTGGAGGAATATTTTTCATTACATCCAGTTTAATAGATGTAAAAATTAAAGGTCCCCGTTATTTTGTTAAGAGGATACAAATTAACATTATATCACAAAAAATTCTTCACTAACAGTCATATTTTTCATAAAAATTCAAACTCATCTTCCTCCAAGTCCAACAACAATAAGAATTTACATCATAAACAAAACCAATCACTCTTCTTAAAAAAGAAAAATAAATAAAAAATAAAAGAGACAAACCACAACTGGACTGGCAACTATCGGCGGCAGAGGAAGGTGACACTCAATGGAAGCCGCTGCTCCTTCAGCTGGTGGTCGGCGCCTGAGCTGGTGGTTGCCTTAATGCTGTCGGCAATTGAATTGCTTGCTGTCGAGAGTTCAAATGCCGCAGCCGGCGCAGTGTGGGAGAACAGAAATGATGGCAGCCTACGCAGGGAAAGGGACAAATGGATTTCTTCAGTTGTGAGGAGGTGGGAGGATGTTTATTTTAATTGGATTGTGTGGAGATAAATTGATAAGGATGGTATTGGTTTCAGATTTGCCTTAGGGAGTTTTATGACTTTTATGGGTTGTGTAGTAATAAAATGGAGGTGTTTTTTTATAAAGAATTGTGTGAATATAACTTCCTGCCGTGTAGACATCTTCTCCCTTATTATTATTTCTGTTCATTTAAAAAATTATGGTATTTTTGGTTACCACCGGAACAACAAAGAATTTGCTGGAGGCGGCTGTAGCGCAGCAGATCTGTTCACTCTTGCCGGCAGCTTGCAGATCCAGCTGTCTGCAGCTCTGGCTGTCAGTGACAAGGTAGCAATCCAGTGAGGCAGACGACGACGGAAGAAATAATCCAGCGGTGGCTGTATTTCTTTTGCTGCAGCAACAAGGAATATTAAAAATATATATATATACTAATAAAAGGGAATATGCTGGAATTTTCTCCGCCGGAAGCAGATCTGTCAGAGGTGGTCAGCGGCGCACGTCCTTGCAGAGCAGCAGGTGTGAAGCTCCGTCGCCGAAATTGTGTGAAGCTCCGGCGGAAAGGGAAGGAAATCAGCAGGCAGAAATTTTAGACAATTGCCGGAGAAGATGATTCATCTTCTGGAATTTTCAAAATCAGTTCCTGACGTTTTTAATTATCCTACTTTGGGCCTTAAGTTTTTAAATTGCCTATTAGGAGTTTTAATTAGAGTCTTTTTTGACCAATTGCTTTATGAATTTATTTATTTTGCTTTATATCTTTGTGATATTGAAAAGCATGAAAATAAATAGAAGCCATCCTTAGGAAATAAACAAGATCACAAATAATCTCTATTTGATTAATTCGTCACATAGTCTAAGTAATTATATTTCTCAAAGGGTATTATTCTTGATGTAGAGATATAATTATGGACTATTATTGCTAATGAGCTATAACCTAGACTATAAATTTTAAAGAATTAATAAAATATATGGTTTTATATAAGATTCAATAACTTGAAATTATATTTGGTGAAGGTTCATACTCTTGATGTAGAAATATCATAAGTTATATTTTTTTAAGATATTAAACCAATACTATATTTTGTAATAATCCTCAAACTAAAAGATTGAGTGTGAGAGAGTTTGTTAAATTAATCTCATGATTTTCATCACTTGTTTATGCTAATAGGGTATGGCTTTCTCGCGTCACCTTAGGGGTGACCCCCTATAGGATGATTGTCCATAAGAACCTAGATATTGGTAGACA
Organism: Echites panduratus; assembly: GCA_035221335.1. NCBI lineage: Eukaryota > Viridiplantae > Streptophyta > Magnoliopsida > Gentianales > Apocynaceae > Echites > Echites panduratus. The sequence goes on from JAWZTD010026999.1 coordinate 2,185, forward strand.
AATTAAAAGGTATTTTTGAGGATAGATGTTAGTGTTGGCCAGCTTACGTTGGAGGTATTACCACTAGATTATCCATAGTTAATTAAAGTTAGTGGTCAGCATATTTTGGAACTTCTCTAGATTGATTAACTAAAAGATTTTAGTAAGCAATGGTTATACACTCAACTTATAAAAACATTAATTACCTTCGTACGAAGCTCTATTATGTTTTCTAAGAACGAAATTGGTCATTAGATATTGTTGTATCTGTTACATATATCAATATGCTAAGCCAACATATTATTGATTCTAGATTGAGGATTAACTATAATCTAAGATAATATGAAAAGAACAATGTGTCTTATTTTCGCATTAAATTGTATGATTATGTATTTGTATTTCAAACAATTTTCTCATTTTAAAATCTTCTTCGATTAATTACAGAAAAATGTCGAATGGAAGTTCCTTTAGTCCTTTGTTCGTTACTCCCAAGGAGAATAAGCTAACGGGCCCAAATTATGTGGATTGGAAAAGGAACATCAACATAGTACTCACAGCTGAAGGGTATATGTATGTTCTCACCGACCCTTGTCCTTTTGTTAGGGAACTTTCCACTCTGGAGCAAGTGCTAGCCTAACAGGATTGGCTGAAAGCTAATCAAATGGCTAAATGCTACATGCTGGCTTCCATGAGTAATGTGTTGCAAGCTCAACACGAAAAAATGGAAACTGCGAAGGCCATTGATTTGTCCTTCAAAGAGATGCTCTATGACTTAATCCGACCCTCAAGGTAGGAGGCTATCAGAGTTATAATGAGCACCAAGATGGCTAAGGGAGCATCTTTTAGAGAGCATATGCTCAAGATGATGGCTGCTTTCGATGAAGCAAAGGCTCTTGGAGCAGACTTTAACTAGGAGACTTAGAATGACATTATTTTTGAGTCACTACCAAGTTCATTTTCTTAGTTCAAGCTTAACTATAACATGAATAAGCTTGACTACACATTTTCTAAGCTGATGAATGAACTGCAGGCAATTGAGAAAATCATGAAGCCCACTTCTAGTGCTCTCCTCACTCACAATTCTTCTTTTGGACTTAGGCCTAAGCCTAAGAAGTTCAAGAAGAAGAAGAATAAGCCACAGGGTCATTCTAAGGCCCAAACACTTGCTCAGAATAAGAAGACCAATGCTATGCCCATAGGGAAGTGCTTATCTTGTGGCCAAAAGGGTCACTAGAAGGCTAGTTGCCCCAAGTTCTTAGCTCGTAATTCAACAGGTATTGCTCTCTATCTTTAGTCTATTATGATGGTTGGATCTATTCATACTTGGATAGTTAATTCAGGAGCCTCTAACCATGTCTGTGACTCTTTATAGGGGTTTAGAAAGACAAGGAGACTAAATAAAGGGGAGCATGGATTGCTTGTTGGCAATGGAGCGAAAGTATAGGCCTAAGTAGTGGGAGAGGCTCAACTTTATTTTGATGATGATAAATTTTTTATTTTAAATGTGTACTTTATGTTCAGAACTTTAAATAAAATTTAATTTCTGTTTCAATTTTAGTTAAATATAATTATACCATTTCTTTCCATTCTGGTTGTATTATCAGTAGAAATGGAATGGTTATTTGTTTTGGTAGTTCATATGGTAACCTGTTTCATTTAAATCCAATTACTTATCAAGTAAATAATGTTACACAATTGGAACAATGGAAAAGAAACACTTCACAATGATTCATACTTATGGCACTTGAGGTTAGGACATATTAATGCTAACCGGATTCAAAGGCTTATCCAAGATGGGCCTTTAAGCTCATTAGATTTGGAAGAATGGCCTACATGTGAATCCTGATTAATGGGAAAAATGACCAAAAGGTCATTTAACCAGAAAGCTGAAAGGGTCAAAGAAGTATTGAATCTAATCCATACTGATGTTTGTGGTTCAATGAGTACGTCAACTAGAGGTGGATATGAGTACTTCATTACTTTTATTGATGATCACTCACATTCTGGTTATGTTTACTAGATGATTGGCAACTCTAACTCTTTTGATAAATTCAAAGAGTTTAAGGCTAAAGTTAAGTGTCAAACAGGTAATCAAATCCAAATGTTGAGGTCAGATAGTGATGGAGAGTATCTTCTAGGTGAATTCAAGGATTACTTAGTACATCATGGTATTATTTCTCAATTAACTGCACCAGGGACACCCCAACAACATGGTGTAGCTGAAAGGAAAAATAGGACGTTATTAGACATGGTCAAAAGCATGATGTCTCATACGTCTATTCCCATTTCTTTTTGGGGATATGCCTTAGAAACATCAGCATATATTTTGAACTTGGTGCCTTCCAAGTCAGTACCTAAGACTCACTATGAGATGTGGATTGGACGAAAGCCCTGTCTAAGACACCTCAAGATATGGGGCTGTAAAGCATATGTATCGTCTACAGGAAGTAAGATAGAACCATGATCAGAATTATGATACTTTGTTGGGTATCCAAAAGGAACAAGAGGTGCTTATTTTTATCATCCTCAAGAGCATAGTGTTCGTTAGCACTAATGCTAGATACTTGGAAGATGAGCAAAGAATAAGTAAAAAGAGTTCCAATAAAGTGAAATTTGGAAAGAATGATTCTATCATTGACTCTTCAATGGAGCCAACGATAGTAAAGGAAGTGACACAACCACAGTCTCAAGAATCAGTGGAGCCTTGTCGTAGTGGGAGAATATCTAGAACCCCAGAAAGATAGATAGGAGAGGCTTTCGGGCTTATTTTAGATCATCAGGAGTTGGATCCCACTAGTTACAATGAAGCTATTATTGACATTGATGCAGATCATTGGCATCAAGCAATGAAATCAGAAATTGAGTCTATGCACTCAAATGAAGTCTGGGATCTTGTACTAGCACTTGAAGGGATAAAATCCATTGGGTGTAAGTGGGTATTCAGGAGAAAAAAAGGATTTGATGCGAAGGTAGAAACCTTCAAAGCAAGGTTGGTTGCTAATGGTTATACTTAGAAAGAGGGAATCGATTATAAAGAAACTTTTTCACTAGTAGCCATGCTTAAATTAATCCGTATCCTTTTAGCCATCTCTTGTCATTACGACTACGAGATATAGCAAATGGATGTTAAGACTGCCTTTTTGAATGGCTATCTTAACCAATATATCTAGATAATACAACCAGAGGGTTTCGTTACGAACGGCCACGAGAACATGGTTTGCAGGCTTAAGAAGTCTATTTATAGGCTTAAGCAGGCATCAAGGTTATGGAACATAAGTCTTGATAAAATCATTTAGTCTTATGAATTCATTCAAAATGTTGATGAACCTCGTGTTTATAAGAAACTGGAAAATTATGCTGCGACATTCCTTGTTCTTTACGTTCATGATATCCTACTATTTAGGAATGATGTGGGAGTGTTGTCAACTGTAAAGGTTTGGATATCTAATCAGTTTAGTATGAAGGACATAGGAGAAGCCTGTTATGTTCTTGGCATAAAGCTCCTCAGAGATAGGAAGCAAAGAACATTAGGCTTATGCCAAGCTTCATATATTGACAAGATGGACCTATGTAAAGGAAGCTTGCTTCCTTTCAAACATGGGTTACATTTCTCTTCTTCTTAGTGTCCATGACATAAGAGGAGAAAGATAGGATGAGTAGAATACCATATGCTACCGCAGTTGGTAGTCTAATGTATCTCATGCTATGTACTAGGCCAGATATTTGTTTTTCCGTAGGCATGGTAAGCAGATATCATTCAAACCCAGGGGACATGCATTGGCAGACGGTAAAGCATATCTTCAAGTATCTTAAAAGAACTAGAGATTACATGCTGATTTACCATGCTGATGCCTTAATTCCGATTAGCTATACAGATTCAGATTTGCAGGCTGATAAGGATGAAAGAAAATCTACTTCTGGATATGTCTTCACCTTGTTTGGAGCTGCAATTTCATGGCGGAGTATCAAGAAATCTTGCATTGCTGCTTCTACTATGGAAGTACGCAGCAGCTTCGGACGTGTCTAAAGAGGCTATACGGTTGAGGAAGTTCTTAACAGAACTTGAAGTCATACCAAACATGGACAAGCCGACGATGTTGTGCTGTGATAACAGTGCTGCAGTTGCACAGTGCAAGGAGCCAAGAAAGGCAAACACATAGAGCAGAAGTATCACCTGATCATGGACTTCATTCAGAAGAAGGAGATAGTGGTAGAACAAATTCCCTTAAAGCATAATCTAGCAAATCTTTTTACTAAACCTTAAGCAGAGAGGGTCTTCAAAAGATATCTAAATGCTATGGGAGTTAGAATAGGATAGTTAGTCTTATTTGTGCAAGTGGGAGTCTATAGTGATTTATGCCTAAAAAGACTAAAAATTTTCTGTAATTATTAATTTAATTGAGATGTTGTTTGAATTATTTTTAGTGCATATTTTATTTCATAAAATAAGGTCCAATTTGATTTAAATAGGTGATCTATGTGTTGTGACGTTCAACACAACAAGGTATGGATCACTGAAAGTTTAAATCATAAGGAATTATTCTTGATCGGTTAATGGAATTGGGCATTCCATTAAATAAAGACCATAACACATTAGTCTCCTTTAAGTAATGTGACTTATTTTTAGTCATCCTGGACTATTTGTGTTAGCACGTTTTGTATGTGTAGAACTAGGCCACATAGTAATTGTTCTCTAAAGGTACTATCAAAGAAAAGAGAACTAGTATCATTGTTAGTATTGCATTTACATGTCATAAATGTCCTTATGACATGAGTATGGGTTTGTGATTTGGTGAAGCTAGGTCTTTGTGCCTTAATATGACATGGGTGAGGTTTCTTATTTATGAGACCAATAGCCTTTTATGTTATATACATTGATTTAGTTAGTTAAGACAGATCTATACAGAAGAGTCTCTATGCCATCTCATTTAAGAGATGGGTTAATCGCTCCCTTGTGGATTGTTTAAGTTTGTTCACTGAACCCAAAGACACTTTAGTACTAATTAGTATAGTACTGAATATTTTTTCAGTAAATATTCATGTGAACTTAACTGATTGAACAAGATACCAAAGGAGGGGAGATGTTATTGAGTAAAGTGATAATACATCAGACCTAGGCTCAATAGTGGGCATTACATAGAAGGACAAATGTGTCAATATACGTGTAGGTCAAAGACGAAGAGTTGAGATTTACAGGCTTTCTGTTTCTACAACAATGCTTCTTGGAGCACATTATCTTCTTATGGTGATAATAAAACATGTTTAAAATGACTAAATATATTGCTATTATGTAGCAAGGGTATGTTGGTCATTTTATGGAGTCATTGTTTTGTGGACTGGACCGGATTGGCCGGTCAGACAGGTCAGATCGTGAACCGGTCTACTGGTCGGTTCTGTCTGAGGGGGTAAAATCAAAAATTTTAAAAGTCATTCTCTTTTTGTAAAATCGCATTGGATAGTTTAGTCCAACCGATGAACCGTCGGACCGGCCGGTTATTTAAAAAAAAAAATTTTTTTTTAGGTCAAATTGAAGATATTAAAAACTAAAAACTCCTAATTGAAAATTTTCCTAAATTTTCCCCCCTAATTATAACCTAAATCACTTAATTTTCTTCTTTTATTCTCCAATTTTCACAAAATACCAATAAAATATATTCTTGATATTAAATTTTCTTCCATGAAAATATGTTCTGATACCATTTTAAATTATCTAAATAATAAAATATTTGTTGAAGAAGAAGAAGAAATTAGGATTTCATTGATAAAAGGGAGATTGGCCATAGTGGTACTATAACTTCTGACCAAAGTCAATTGTAATACCTGATCTTTTTTTTTAGCCAAATTAGTACATATACTATTCACAAGCTGCCAATGTGATACTTTCGATCACTTGATGGCAATTTTCCAGCAAAAAACTCAATTTTTTGGTGAAAATTTCTCGGTTTTTGGTACAAATTTAGCAGTTCATAAATAGTATGGGTACTAATTTGGCTGAAAAAATGCCGTCAAGTGATCGGAAGTATCACTTTGACAGCTTGTGAATAGTATAGGTATTAATTTGGCTGAAAAAAAAGATTAGGTATTACAATTGACTTTGGCCAAAAGTTATAGTACCACTATAGCCAATCTCCCTTGATAAAATATATTGTTTTACATTGCAAAGATGAATATTATATAAATAACCTAAGCAAGTAATAATATAAAAAGACTAATTTACCTTTAATGAATAAATAACCCTGTAAATCATAATAATTTTCATATATTTTAACCTATAAAATAAGTATTTTTAATTATTAAATTAACCGGTTCAATTACTGTTTGATTACGATTAAACCACTAAACCGTAAACTATTAACTTTTCCGGTTCAATGACCGTCCAGTTCTGAAAACATTGTATGGAGCTAAGAACATTGTGTCCTAAGGTCCCTAATCTAGCCCTATTGTTTATGAATTATTTTGTATCATTCTAAAATATGAATTGAAGAAGAATTAATTTTTTTCTAAGTAGCTTTGATAATTAATTAAGGATTATCTAATCCTCAGAATTAATTATTTAAGCTTGAATAAAATTAAATGATTTATTTTGTTTGGTCTCATAATTAATTTGGACTTAAGTCCATAAGATTAATTATAGTTACGCTTGAATAAAATAAGTAAGTGAGTATTTATTTTTATTTCTTATAATTAATTTGGATTTAGGTCCATAAGATTAATTATACTTGGACTAAAAATAAATAAAGGGTTTCTTAAAATGGATTATTGTTTTTTGGCCTATAGTTGCCAATACCCTAATTAGGTTATTCTAGGATGTCTATGTCTATATATCCTATTATAACTAGCAATTAGGGTTAACCCAACATTTTGTCTAAGAAAACTCTAGCCTCCACTCTCTCTCAAGAGACATTTCTTCTTCACTATTCCTAGTTTCTTCAACCAAACTTTGATCATAATGAATAGATTAGAAGATCTTAAGCATTGTAGGTTGCAATTCAAACACAAAGGAGGTGAAGATTGATCTAAAATCTTCAAAAGAAAGGTATCATTTCTCTATTGTGTGTAATTTTTTTTTAAAAAATCGGGTTATGGATCTAGTTTTCTTTATGAATTCCGGATCTATTTCCCTGTGTCAAAAACTTAGTATTTCTATCACTCACCATGGTTTTTGGAATGCCATGAAGTCTTACCACCTCTTTGAAAAACAAATTTACAACGTGAGATGCATCATCAATTTTTGAATATGCAATGAAATGTGCCATTTTTGATAATCTATCAACTACCACAAGAATGGAATCTTTACCCCTCCTTGTTTTTGGCAATCCAAACACAAAATCCATTGAAACATCTTCCCATGGAGCTCTAGCAATAGGTAAAGGCATGTAAAAACCATACGGTTTGAGAGTGGATTTGGAATTCTTACACACAATGCATGTTTCACAAGCTCTAACCACACCCTTTTTCATATGTGGCAAATAGAAATGTTCTTTCAAAATAGCCAAAGTTTTTGTTATTCAAAAATGTCAAATAAGTCCCCCACTATGACTTTCAACAGCAAGCAATTTTCTCAAGGAACATTTGGAATACATGGCTTATCCTCTCTAAACAAGTATCCATCATGCAAATAGAAATTCTCACAAGGATTCTTCTCACAAGCAACAAACCACTTCTTAAAGTCATCATCTTCCATATACAACTCTTTAACAAACTCAAAACCAACCAATTTAGTTTGAAGAGTTGAAAGTAAAGTGTACTTTGTAAAGAGTGCATCCGCTACCACATTTTTTTTTACCTTGTTTATATAACGTAGGGAAACATCTCTATGATTTCCACCCATTTGACATGTCTCTTGCTTAGCTTTCGTTGGCCTTTGAGGTGCTTCAAAGATTCATGATCCGTATGGATGAATAACTCCTTAGGCCAGAAGTAGTGTTGCCAACGTTGTAGTGACCTAACCAAAGCAAACAATTCCTTGTCATTTGTAGAGTAATTCAAGGTAGGTCCACTCAAATTTTCACTAAAATATACTAAATGTTTTCCATCTTGCATTAGCACAGCTCCAATCCTCAACCTCGAAGCATCACACTTAATTTAAAAAACCTTTTGAAAAATCGGGTAAGGAAAGTTTTAATAGAACTAGACAACTTAGACTTTAACATTTGAAAAGATTTTCTTGCTCTTTTCCCCAATTAAACTTCACTTTTACCTTAATCATTTCAATAAGAGGAGCTGCAATAGTGCTAAAGTTGGAGACAAACCTTTTCTAGAATGATGCCAAAGCATGAAAGCTTCTCACTTCACTTACACTTCTAGGTGTTGACCATTCCTTGATTGCTTTTACTTTCTCCTCATCAACATGTATTCCATTAGGAGTAACAATATAACCTAGAAAAGTTATTTTAGGCAAGCGAAAGGAACTATTTTTCACATTGGCATATAGTTTCTCACTCCTAATGATATGAAAAACACATCTCAAATGATCCACATGATCTTTTAAGCATTCGCTATAAATCAAGATGTCATCAAAATACACCACAACAAATTTGCCAATACTATTCCTAAGAATGTGATTCATTGATCTCATAAAAGTGCTTGGTTCATTTGTGAGCCCAAAGGGCATGACTAACCACTAATAAAGACCATGTTTTGTTTTGAAAGTAGTTTTAGACTCATCACCTTCTTTCATTCTAATTTCGTGGTAGCTGCTTTTCAAATCAATCTTAGTAAAACAAACACTTCCTCTTAATTCATCAAGCATATCATCCAAATGGCAAATGGGGAAGTGATATTTTACCGTTATTTTGTTGATTGCAGTACAATCAACACACATTCTGCATGTCCCATCTTTCTTTGGTATAAGAAGTACCAGGACTACACAAGGCCTCAAAGCTTTCCCTCACATTACCTCTTTCAAGGAGTTCCTCCACTTGTTGCTGAAGCTCTTTGGTTTCTTTCGGGCTCACCGTAGAGGCTGCCTTGTTTGGATAGGAGCTCCCGGCAGCAAATCGATTTAATGCTCTACTCCACGGATGGGTGGCAACTCCTTAGGTAACTCCTCCTGAAAAATATCCTCAAATTCCTACGAAAGTGAGTTAATAGCACTTGGACAAGAATTATTAGTCTCATTAGAAGAAGAAATCAAAGAATGCTTATACATAAGTAATGCCATAGGCCTCATACTCACAAAAGCTTCTCTTAAATCTCTTTTTTTTGCAAAAAAGTTCACTTTCTTTATACTCTTGCGTTCTCCCTCTTTCTTTTTCTCTTCTCACATCTCATAGCTAGTTTCAACTTTCTTCCTTTCCTTTCTTCTCCTTATCTTTCAATTTCAATCCGTTCTCATTTTGTTTTCTCTCTTTATCTCTCTTTTCTTTTTCCTCATAGAATTCTCTCATCTTCTCAAGAAGTGTCTTTTGATCCACATAAGCCTCATGTGGTTTTAATGAGTTCAAATGGATCCTCTTTCCCATAAACTCAAGTGTGTATTTGTTCTTGTAGCCATCATATGTCACTTTTCTATCATGTTGCCAAGGCCTGCCAAGTAACAAATTAATGTGTTGCTTGCATGAGAACCACATCACATAACACTTCATCACTATACTTTCCCATTGAAAAGGTTACTCTAACTTGCTTTCCAACCGTCACTTTTGCACTATCATTTAACCATTGAAGTCTATATGATTTTGGGTGATCAATGAATAGAAGCTTCAACCTATCCACCATATACCAACTAGAAACATTCACACAACTTCCACTGTCAACAATCATGCTACATAGTTTTCCATTAATCAAACATCTAGAGTGAAATAAATTTTCCCTTTGAATATCCTCCTCTTTTGTTTGATCACTTAAAACCCTTCTAGTCATCATGTGTGGCTTCCCCTCAATAGGATCATTCTCATCATTGTCATTTGCATCTAAACAATTTCCACTCCAATCCTCATCCTCCTTGTCACTACAAGACTCAACATTATCTCTATCATCATAATAATGACTCTCTTGTTTGGACAATCGGTGCATAATGTCCAAAACCATGGTATTAAAGCATTTAACATCTCAAGCTCTATTAGGAGGTTGTGAGTTTTACCTTTGTCTCCAAATGTTCCCTTAGTGTCATTCACCTTAGGATTGGAGGGTTCTTCCTTGGTAGAAGGCTTGGCCACTCCTTGCTCCCTCTTAGGCCATGAACTTGTAGTCTTGGTAGTTGGGTTTCCATGACTAGAAGATTGGGAGGTCTTCCCATAAAGTGATCTCCTATTCTTAACTTGTCTTTCAATTTTGATAGCTTTTTGAAGCATTTCCTCCAAGTCTTCATAGTGTTGCAATTCAAGCATATCTTCGATCTCCTTATTCAATCCATGTAGAAACCTTGTCGTAGTTGCCTTGGGATCTTCTCCCACAAGATTGCTTTTAATCATTGCCATTTCCATCTCCTTGTAATAAGCATCATCACTCTTAGGCCCTTGCGTCAGAGTTTGGAGTTTGTGATAAAGGTCTCTTTGGTAATGTTAAGGTACAAATCTCTTTCTTAGCTGCACTTTCATGTCTTCCCATGACTCTATGGGTAGTTGTTCCAATTTCTCAACAACATAAGTCAACTCATTCTTATTCACTCCCATATTTGAAGCATTAGAAGAAGTAGCAACTCCCTTTGACATATTTCTTACACAATGAATCATACAAGATAACAGGACAATTGCATATACCCTTACCTCTTCACTCGTGTATATCTCTCAATTACGGATTTTATTTCTCTCAAATGATCCCAATTCACGCAACCTTTCCCCGCTCTTTGAACTTGCTAATGGTTCTTGATAAACTCTATTGAAACTTTGCAATCCACCCAAGCAAGAATGTAAAAAGTGTCTACAAACTCAATCAACTAGTTTAAGCAACCAATAATGGAATCAAAGTGTTTAGAATGCCCAGAAAAAGGTCAATGAACAAAGTTTTGATCAAATATTTGAGGAATTCAAAGGATCTAGATGAAAGACATTTAATCATACACCTTGGGGTCAAAAAATTTTGTGATCAAAATTTTCTCTGCAATGTCAATTCAACAATTCCCATTCATATGATCTCAATTGTGCTTCAAACCATATCAAGTCAATTTCAATTTTGTTCCATAATCATATTTCAACATTCAATTTATCATATCAAGCAAGATCTCAATAATTCTCAACAATTTTCCCCACAAATTTTCAAATTTCTTTTCACTTTTTTTCAGAAAATTTTTTTTGATGCTCTACTTTTCTTTTCTTTGATCTTTCTTTCTTTCTTTTTTATAGAAGTAGGAGAAGCAATCACAAACACGAAACACAATTGAATAAGCCCCGATTTTTGCCTTAGGCTAGATTCACACAATAATTGATCACAAAAGATAGAGTTGGATAGATTTAAGAGAACCTAACAAAAACAATCACAAGATCATGAGAATTCAAAGAAGAAAACATGACCTTAGCACACAAACACATGAAAGCAAATAAAAGGATAGTCAAACCTCTTGATGAAAGCCAAAGCTCTGATGTGATTCATTGGAATTAAAGTTTCTCGTATCAATGGCTCAATTCTTTGGATTTTATCACAAAGCAAGTTCCCAAGATTTTCGTCAATTAGTTCAAGTTTAGTGTTTAGATTGACCTAGGAATTTTATTACCTAAACCCATCTAATGAATTTAAAGATAATCACACACCCTAAACCAAAGTGGAGAAAGTCCCAAAGTAGTTTCTTAATAACCCTAACTTGTTCATGAAGAAACAATCAATTTGATCTCGCACAATTTTCTCTCAAAAGAGGAATGATGTTTTTGATTAAAAGATAGCTAATGAGGAATACAAGATAAGAAGTATGTGTAGTACAAATTCATCTAAAACCCGATTAAGAAGTTCTAGGAAATTAATTACATACACTTACAAGACACTTTCGGACACCTTGAAGAAGCTAGCTCGGGAAATGCATTCTGAAAGAACTATTAGAATGGTACCTCTGCTTCTAAGTAATGAAGGAGAACGAATAATGAAGGCAAGAAATATTCCTCTGACTATGCTCGTTTAATTCCCAGATAATTGTTTCTCAAACTTCAAACCTTTTATGCTTCTTATGAACAAAGAAGATATCATCATCATGGTTGTGCTCTGCTTGGAATCAAAAGCCTTCTGGGCTCCCTCTCCTTCAGTCTCTATAATGTGACAAAACTGAAGAAACTGATAATATGGACTGTGAATTGCAGAGGTGGTCCTCCAATGTAGAAGTCACACACATTTGGGTTAGAGGAGAACTAAAAATGGGAGAGATGAGAGCAGGAAATTTTGGTAAATTTCTGGTCTGACACACAAGCTCAATAGGAGGGTGAAATTTTTTATCAGGAAGTTGTCTCAAGTTTCATAATTTTTACAAAAATCAAACTGGTACAGAAGCAAAGACAAGATATCATTTTTGTCTTTGTGTACTTTTCATAAACCTTGTACCTGTCCGTGTCTGATGGAGACCAAGCATCATCAATGGACCGATCACGAGGGCACAAGCAATGAAGATGAGGAAAGCTTTAGTTACATATCTCCAAGAGAAGGAAGAACATCTTGACTTTGAGATCATTTTTGAAGCAACCAAATTGGATGATGAATGTGTGATCAAGAAGTTATGGAATGTATCAACAATTGAGGGGATTGTAAGCTACATTTTCAGCCAAGAAAGCATCTAAAATGATAAGGGATCTAGAGAGACCGAGTTGCTATCGTGATCGAATCGATGCAGTAACAGAGTTGCTACAGTTGCCGAGTTGCTACATTACTTTTCGTTTTGGATATTTGTTGTTATTTTAATTCTTGCATAGCTAAGGGCTCTTTTGTGCAATTAAATGGCTGAACATTTGTATTTGGGTTTTTTCTAGCCAAAACACTATATATAACCTCATTCTTGGAAGAAAATACAGCTCCTTGATAATCAAAAACATTTCTCTACACATTTGTGTGTTAGAACAAGACTTAAGTCTTTTATGTGAGATTCTTCCGAGGCTCTTCAAGGGTTCTTAGAGAATTACACTAGGGCAATCAATTACTATGGGATTAGGTGTTGATTAGTCCTCCAAATCAAGAGGGTGGTTGATGAGAATCCTTTTCATAGGTCACTCTAACTGATCCAAAAAAAAAACCATAGATGAAATCCTTTCTTCTTGGTGTGGTTTGTGTGTTTGTTTGATGTGTTCACAAAAGCAAGAATCACATCATATAAATTGGTACCAAAGCTTTGGTTCTTCATCTAATTTTTGACTATCTCTATGTTGTTTTCTTGTTTTTATGTTAAGATCATCTTTTGCTTCTTTGAACTTTAATGGTCTTATATGTGCTTGTTTCTTTTGTTCTTTAAAATCTATCCTACCCATCTTGTGATCAATTGTTGTATGAACTTAGCCTAAGGCCAAACACAAGAGCTAATTCAATTGTGTCAATTGTTGTGTTGCTTCTTTTAGCTTCATAAACGAAAAGTAAAAAAAAAGAAAAAGAGATCAAATCTACCCAAGAACATTTTGGATAGCAAAACATTGGAAAAAAAGTGATGAAAATTTGTGATTTGAATAATGATGTTATGGGATTTGAACAATTGAATGTTTGAAGAAGATTTGTGACTGAAATTGAAGTTATTTTTCCATTGTTTGATGCAAAATTGAGATCAAATGGCTTGTATATGTTGAATTGGTATTGTAAAAAATTTTTTATCAAAGGTTTCTTTGACCTCTAGGTGTTTGATAAAATGCTTCATTGAATTTTTCTTTGATTCCTATATACTCTATTACTTGTTTTGATTTAAGTGACCTATCTAAAACTCTTTGACTCTGTGGATTATTATTGACTATTTGCTTGAGTTGTGTGATTATTTGATATCCTTGAACTAAGTGAACTTGACATTGCAATAGTGAATCCTATAAGAACTTGGAGAAGGGTTGAGAGTTAAAAGGCAAGAGTGTTGAACTTGTGT
>JAWZTD010027010.1:0-16132 GCA_035221335.1 Echites panduratus
CAGAGAAGAAGAGAGGGATCGTTTCTTTAGTCTTCTGTCTTCTCTCTGTGCTTCCCCAGAATATTTTTTAAAAAAAATTATATTTTTTATTTGATTTTCTTTTTTATGTTTTTTTTTAATTATACATCTATTTATATATATATAAAGCATGTTTCAAAATTTGAAAAATTTTTAGTTTTTTAATTCATTCTGAAATCTTGAGTTTGCAACTCACCCAAGTATTTTTTTTTTGCTAAAAAATTTAATAAATTATATAACAAATATTATAAAATAAATGAATTCTAATTTTCAAAAAGTATTTAAATAATAAATTATAAATATTAAAGTATAAATTTATTTATATCTATGTTTAAAAAAATTTTCATATTTTTAGAATACAACAACAAATTTTAATTAAATATCAAGAAAATAAAATTTTTAAATGATATCCCCAAATATCAAATATAAAATTATATTTTTAATTTATTGGACCTTTTCATTTTTTAAAGTGTAATTAAATAAATTATATATTAGATGATGAATTAATAGAAAAGACTAATTATTATTATTATTGAACAATATTCCTAATTCATTTGACCTTTTCGTTTTTTAAAATCTAATTAAATACATTGTACACTAGAGATGAATTTATACAAAAAGACTTATCATATTTTTTCTATATATTTTTAAAGGATATAAGCAAACATCAAATATAAAAATATAAAATTTAATTTAATGAATATTTTTAATTCATTATACTTTTTTGTTTTTCAAAATGTAATTAAATAAATTATATATTAGGATGAATTTATACATACAAAAGACTAATTATTATTATTATTATTATTATTATTATTATTATTATTATTATTATTATTAATTCATTAAACCTTTTTATTTTTCAAAATGTAATTAAATAAAAAGTGTTCATATTTTACCTATATATTTTTATTATACAACAATAATAAAAATTTTCAATTAAATATTTATTAAATAATAATTTTAGAAAATATAATCAAATATCAAATATAAAAAATATACATTGTATAGGTTCTTGCACGAATCTACAAACAAGTTTTTTTAAGTATGATAATATTTTGGGTAAAAATATTGGATTACTTTTTGTATAAGACTAGATGAATCCAAGCATTAGGTGTAGTGTTTATTATATTAGTTTGATGGCAAGTCCTATAACATTTTTTTACCTAGTCGTGTAAGTTTATGATTTTTATTTTATTGTTTTAGATCCTACGACATTTTTTGTATAGTCAAATAAGTCCTTTTCACATATTTTTTATATTTTCAAATCAATTAAACCATTTCTTTTTCAACCTGTAAGGGTATTTTAACATGTTCACCGTATCAAACACCTCTAATCGATTTTAAATTTTTTTAAAAAATATAGCCCAATTTTCATTTGATCAGTAGTTGTGATAAAAAAAAGTGTTGATCAAAATCATGTTGTAAATGAAGATGGGGCTGATTTTTTTAATTTAAATCGATTAGAAGAAGTTGATACAGTAAACATATTAAAATACCCTTAGGGGTTGAAAAAAATTGTTTAATTTGTCTGAAAATACAAAAAACAGGCAAAAGCACTAATTTATTTATATGAAAAATGTTGTAGGATCCAAAAAGATAAAATAAAAGCAATACACCTGCACGACTAAGTGAAAAATGTTATAGGATTAAAAGAGGGATTTTGCTTATTTTGATTGATATATTATTTTTTTTGTTATTATTAATGATAATTTTTTTATATTTATATTTTAAAATATGTAGATATTATCAACTGTATTACATTAAATAAATTTATTTCTTTTCTAAACCTCTTTAATTTATAGAGTGCTAGTATAATACCTTAACAACTTATAATTATAACTTTATTGAAAATAAAATTCTAATTAATAAAAAGAACTTAACGCATCACACATATAAATTCATATCTTCCTTTTCTTTTAGTTCAAAAAATAAAAAATCAAAGATTAAGCTTGTCTAATTTTTTTTTTTTGTATTATATATTACTCTCTTTGTTTGAAATTGAATATTTCATTTTGACTTACACATATTTAAGAAAAAATATTGACTTAATCAATCTTAACATTACAATGTCACTTTTATTAATAAAAGTTTAACTAAATTAGTATCCAATTTCGAATAATTCAAAATAAAAAATGAGACATTCAATATTATTCAATTCCAAATAACATTTTTCATTATTCAAAGTGAAAAATAAATAACTTTTACTTGCTAGTCCATTTTAAGTAAAAGTTATATTCAAGTGTTTCAATTTTAGATGTCCGGGGAGTGGTATTCTTCTCTTCTGCGTATATGTTTAACTTGATGGTCCATTGGAAGTGGAGCTGTCTAATAATTTCAGGGAGTGCAAAACTTTCTATAAACCTGCACAAGAAGTCTTTTGGGGGTTGCTGAAAATGGATAACCACAATTACCCTGAGGTGTGTGCATACTTAATACCTAAAATGGCTTCAATGTGCATGTGTATGTTTGTTTAGAATATTTTTACCTCCATTCTCTATTCTTTATCTATCAGTACGTAAAATGTACATATCAATTGGAGTCCCTTTTTCTTTCAGAAATAAAAAAAAAATTGATTTACTTCATCTTAAAATGGTGTTTTCATTCAGATTTAAGTCGAATTTTTCATTTTTAAATAAAAAACGGACTCCAATCTAAATTTGTATTTTATGAAATTGGATGATACTATCTAAATTTATGGTGTATCCAATCAGAACTTTAATCTGTGTTTGAAATCTGTTTATTACTTGCTACATAACATGCATATGATGCTCAACTTTATCAACAGATGAAAATAAATATATATATATATATATATATATATATATAATGGTACTTAGCATTGCCACCGTTGTTTACTAAACTACTCTAAATGAGGAACTAAGTAGAGCCATTTTCTTGAATTTTGTGATCTTTGCTTGTTGCAGGTAGAATTTAGTGAAAAGTTGTAGCTTGGCTGAAAAGTGGCAAGCTCCATTTATTTAAATAATAATAAGGTAAATCTTCAACTGACTTTTGCATCTTTCTAAAGTTATATTTTTCTGTTCAATTACTTAAGCAATGTAACAGTTATTTTCAAAGGGGAAGGCTAAAGAAGATAGAAGGAAAATTAGTATGTCCTGTGGCTGAACCTGAGATAGTAAATATAACCAACACTTATAATATTATCTAATAACATAATTGAGTTGAATGCAGAAAAACTTTCCCTTATGAATTCTAAATAGCAGAAAATAGCATCATATCTCATACACATCATTCCCTTTCCTGTTATTCTATTCTTCTGAAATGTACTGATTGAATTTGAAATGTTTATAGATGGAAAACAAGAATAAGGAACAATACAAGAAAGAAATGGAGCTTTATATGCAAAAGAAAGATGAGGAAGCAGCTAACCTAAGGAAGTAAGAAGAAGAGCTAATGAAACTTCAAAAACAGGAAGCTTTGCAATTGCCCATAAAGAAAGAGAAAACAGAAAACGTGATTAAGGTGATAAATCTTTCCTTTGTAACCTGGTAATCAAAACAGATATTTTCACCCTCATTGCTTTTACAATGTTACAAAGCTAATTGATGATGCCTTTGCTTGGTAATGTAGAAAACGAAAGCGGATAGTCAAAAAAAGAAGCAAAAGGAAGAGAAAGTGGGTTGATCCTAACAAGCCAAAGAGTTCAGCATCCTCATTCTTTTTGTTCAGTTCATTTTAAGCTGCTAGTTGAATCAAAACCAAGAAAATGGTTCCTATTCTTTTTCTTAACATGCAGTTTCTTTTTTTAAAACCACTACAGTAAGGAGGCTAGGAAGATATTGTAAAAGAAAGGCTAGGAATCAAGAATTCTACCCTTAATGTACTCATTTCAGTGAAATGGAAAGAACTGAGTGATGAAGAGAAACAAAAATGGAATCTCAAGGCTGCAGAAGCCATGGAGGCATAATGACGGAATTGGATGAATACAACAACTCTGTAACAGAGTTGGGAAAGAACTAGGAAAAATGCACCATGTTTGATGTCAATTTCATTTTGTTATGTGTCCTTTTCATGGTTATAATTTTTATTAATATACTATCCCCTAATAAAATTTTCTTTTTTGAATCAATTTCTTCTTTTCCATTTCTATTTGTTAATATTGGGTCAATTAATATATGAATTTTTTTATTTTCTAATAAAGAAAAATAACAAATGATTCAGCATTAGAATATTAAAGATTTGTTAGAGATTATTTTTTGAATTTTTCTACTTTTAATGGCAATAGAAATTGCCTTAAAAATCATAAATAAAATTGATACAATGTATATTTAATGACGATTGAAATGACTACTAAGAATTGCCAATAAAAGTTTGGGCTTCTAATGGCAATTAAATTAGTCTTTACCAGCATTTTAGTAGTGGACAGCAAAAATATTTACCGACCCCATATACAACGACCATTGAACAGTTGCCGACAATTGTTATTGTCATTAAAACTAGTTTTAATTGCCATTATTGCCGATTTCTGTTATAGTGTGTGAAAAACCTAAGAAGGGGGTGAATTATGTTTTTAGAAACTTTTTTCAAAGTTAAAAATTAAACCTTCTCTTGAAAAACTGGAAATTATTTGGTTTGGGCAATTTATCAAAAACTTATTGTGTAAAGATGCTACTTGATATATTTTTCAAGAAATAGAAAGATACTAGGTGTTGTCGATCAGGTGATGCCCGGTTTGCATATGTGAAGAGAAAATAATAATAAAGAAAAAAAATAATGGTATAAAGATATTTAAGATATTTAGTTTCTTTTCTTTTTTTTTCTTTTTTTTTTCTTTCGTGAAGATGAAGAAGTAATTTTAAAAAAAAAGATTTTTTTTCTTAAGAAAATTATCGTTTTTATTTCCTTTTTCTTTTTTTTTCCTTTCTTCTATTTTCTTTTTTTTATTATTATTATTACAAATATATCTAATTATCATCTGAAGAGAAGAGAAAAAAAAAAGGGGAAGTAGAAGAAAACTAAAGAAAAAAGATATAGGAAGAGAAAAGAATAAATAAGAAAAAAATAAAAGAATAGAAGAGAATAAGAGAAAAAGATCAAAGGAAAAAAAAAAGAAGAGATAATGAGAGAAAAATAAGAGTTTTTTACCTTCCTAAAAATTATAAAGCAAATCTAAAAGGAAAAAAAACTCATAAATGCTACAATAATCTTCCTGAAAGGAAAAAAAAAATTTCCATAACAGTATATTGAAAGTAACAAATATCTTCAGGAAATTTTTATTCTTTTTCATTTTCTTTAGAAAAATTATCCATTTAAGAGATAATGAGAGAAAAAGAAGAGTTTTTTACATTCCTGAAGATTATAAAGTAAATCTGAAAGGAAAAAAAAATTCTTGAATGCTACAGTAATTTCCTGAAAGGAAAAAAAAAATTTCTAGAACAGTATACTGAAAGGAAAAAATATCTTTAGAAAATTTTTATTCTTTTTCATTTTCTTCAGAAAAATTATCCATTTAAGAGATAATGAGAGAAAAAGAAGAGTTTTTACCTTCATGAAGATTATAAAGTAAATTTGAAAGGGAAAAAAAATTCCTGAATACTACAATAATCTTCCTGAAAGGCAAAAAATTTTCTAGAACAGTATACTGAAAGGAAAAAAAATATCTTCAAGAAATTTTTATTCTTTTTTTTTTCTTTTCATCTATTTTCTTTTTCTTATTATTATTATTATTACAAATATATCTGATTATGATTATCTGAAGAGAAGAGAAAAAAAAGGAAGTAGAAGAAAAATAAAGAAAGAAGATATAGGAAGAGAAAAGAATAAACAAGACAAAAATTAAAGAATAGAAGAGAAGAAGAGAAAAAGATAAAAGGAAAAAAAAAGAAGAGATAATGAGAGAAAAATAAGAGTTTTTTACCTTCCTGAAGAATATAAAGTAAATCTGAAAGGTAAAAAAAATTCCTAAAAGCTACAGTAATCTTCTTGAAAAAAAAAAATTTCCATAACAGTATACTGAAAGTAACAAATATCTTCAGGAAATTTTTATTTTTTTTCATTTTCTTCAGAAAAATTATCCATTTAAAAGATAATGAGAAAAAAAGAAGAGTTTTTGACCTTCATGAAGATTATAAAGTAAATCTGAAAGGAAAAAAAATTTCTAAATACTACAATAATCTTCCTGAAAGGAAAAAAAATTTCCAGAACAGTATATTGAAAAGAAAAAAATATCTTCAGAAAATTTTTATTCTTTTTCATTTTTTAAAGAAAAAATCATTTAAGAGATAATGAGAGAAAAAGAAGAGTTTTTTACCTTCATGAAGATTATAAAGTAAATCTGAAAGGAAAGAAAATTTCTGAATGTTACAGTAATCTACGTGATAGGGAAAAAAAATTTCCAAAACAGTATACTGAAAAGAAAAAATATCTTTAGAAAATTTTTATTCTTTTTCATTTTTTTGTTTCCTTTTTTTCTTTCTTCTCTATTTTTTTCTTTATTATTATTATTATTATTTTCCCTTTCTGAAGAGAATATAACATTTCCTGAACCCTTCAAGACATTCTTCTTCTTCTTCCTTTTTTTCAAAAAATTATCATTTTTTATTTTTAGCCTTTTTTTTCTTCTTTCCTATCTTTCTTCTCTTTTTTTCTTTTTCTTCATTATTGTTTTTATGTTATTATTATTATTTAGTTACTTTTGTTCTTTTTTTTTCCTTCGTGAAGATGAAGAAGTAATTTTCAATTTAAAATTTTTTTTTTCTTAAGGAAATTATCCTTTTTATTTCCTTTTTCTTCTTTTTTTTTTGTTTTTTCCTTTCATTTATTTTCTTTTTATTATTATTATAATTACAAATATATCTGATTATGATCAACTGAAGAGAAGAGGAAAAAAAAGGAAGTAGAAGTAAAATAAAGAAAGAAGATATAGGAAGAGAAAAGAATAAATAAGAAAAAAGAAAAGAATAGAAGAGATGAAGAGAAAAAGATAAAAGGAAAGAAAAAATAATAGATAATGAGAGAAAGAGAAAAGGTTTTTACCTTCCTAAAGATTATAAAGTAAATTTGAAAGGAAAAAAAATTCCCAAATGCTACAGTAATATTCCTGAAAGGAAAAAAAATTTTCCAGAACAGTACATTGAAAAGAAAAAATATCTTCAGGAAATTTTTATTCTTTTCCATTTTTTAAAGAAAAATTATTCATTTAAGAGATAATGAGAGAAAAAGAATAGTTTTTTACCTTCATGAAGATTATAAAGTAAATCTGAAAGGAAAAAAAATTCCTGAATGCTACAGTAATCTGCCTGAAAGGTAAAAAATTTCCAGAACAGTATACTGAAAGGAAAAATATCTTCAGGAAACTTTTATTCTTTTTCATTTTTTACAGAAAAATTATCCATTTAAGAGATGATGAGAAAAAAAAAATAGTTTTTTACCTTCCTCAAGATTATAAAGTAATTCTGAAAGGAAAAAAAAATTATCAATGTGACAGTAATCCTCTTGAAAGAAAAAATTTTCGAAACAATATATTGAAAGGAAAATATATCTTCAGGAAATTTTTATTCTTTTTTATTTTCTACAGAAAAATTATCCATTTAAGAGATGATGAGAGAAAAAAAAGAGTTTTTTACCTTTTGAAGATTATAAAGTAAATCTGAACAGAAAAAAAAAATTTTCTCAATGCTACAATAATCTTCCTGAAAGGAAAAAATTTCCATAACAGTATACTGAAAGGAAAAGTCTCTTCAGGAATACAGAAAAATTATCCATTTTTTTTGTTTCCTTTTTTTTCTTTCTTCTCTTTTTTTTTTTTAGTATTATTATTATTATTATTTCCTTTCTGAAGATGATATAACATTTCCTGAACCTTTCAATACATTCTTCTTCTTCTTCCTTTTTTTCAAAAAATTATCATTTTTTTTAGTCTTTTTTTTTCCTTTATTTCCTAACTTTCTTCTCTTTGTTTCTTTTTCTTTATTATTGTTTTTATGTTATTATTATTATTTAGTTTCTTTTCTTCTTCTTTTTTTCCTTCATGAAGATGAAGAAGTAATTTTCAATCAAAAAAAATTTTTTTCTTAAGGAAATTATCCTTTTTATTTCCGTTTCTTCTTGTTTTTGTTTTCTCCTTTCTTCTATTTTCTTTTTCTTATTATTATTATTATAAATATATCTGATTATGATCATCCAAAGAGAAGAGAAAAAAAAGGAAGTAGAAGAAAAATAAATAAAGAAGATATGGGATGAGAAGAGAATAAAGAAGAAAAAAAGAAAAGAAGAGAAGAAGAGAAAAAGAAAAAAGGAAAAAAAAAGAAGAGATAATGAGAGAAAAAGAAGAGTTTTTTAACTTCCTAAATATTATAAAGTAATTCTGAAGGAAAAAAAAAATTCCTAAATGTTACAGTAATTCTCCTAAAAGAAAAAATTTCCAGAACATTATACTGAAAGGAAAAAATATCTTCAGGAAATTTTTATTCTTTTTTATTTTCTATAGAAAAATTATCCATTTAAGAGATGATGAGAGAAAAAGAAGAGTTTTTTACCTTTCTAAAGATTATAAAGTAATTCTGAAATGGAAAAAAAATTTCCTGAATGATTCAGTAATCTTCCTTAAAGGAAAAAATTTCCAGAACACAACAGAAATAAAAAAAAACATATTTTACATTTTCTTATTTAATTTTTTCCATCACTTCGCAGGAACAGACAACGCTGGGGTTGGGGGGCAGGAAGAATGTCTAAACCACAAAATAAAAAAGGAAAAAAAAAAGATCGTGAAAACAACAAAATAAAAAATGAAAAAGAAGATCAAAGCTATAAACAGATAATAAAGCGTAAAAGGAATACATTTTTTTTATGAACATGAAAGCAGAAAATAGAGGAATGAAGTTTATCAATATGAAAGCAGAGAGGACTGAAGGAAGGCCAAGCATACTGGATAGAATGAATGAATGAATGAAGGAAAAAAATGTATTCCAGAAAAAAACAAATCAAAGATAAAACGGTCCAAACAACAAAATAAAAAGAAAGATAAACCAGAAAGCAATGAATGAAGGAAAACCAACCTGGACAGGAAAAAAAACAAAAAAAGAAAGAAGAGTAAAAAGAAAGATAAACCGGAGAGCAATCAAGGAAGGAGGAAAACTAACCTAGATATAAAATAAAAAAGATACAAAAAAAAGAGAAAGAAGAAAATGATTGAACAATGAAATGCGTTTCTAAAGAAAAAAATATACACGAGAATAGAAGGGAACATAACATATATATAGAAGTGAATAAAATCATTGTTTCTCCTCCTTTAAGAATATTGGGAGACTTAAAAAAGAAAGATATAGTAGCTACAGTAAAAAATAGATGATGTGACTTGTGATAATATAATATAATATAATAAAGTATAGTAAAACAAAACAGACAAAAAGGCTTCACGTGAACTGCACGTGGGAGGACGAGGTATTACAGTATTCCTTAACCATTTTATCTAAGGTACTAAAAAGTGAAGTAAATTCAACTCATCCTTGTGAGTCTAGTCGACCACCCTAGTTTTTCTACCTTAGGATTTTACTCAAATCCACTAATATCAATCAACAATACAACTAAGGGTCACAAATCCAAGTTTGTCAAACAATTACAAACCAGGATAATCCCTGTCAAGGATTTTGTGTCACCAAAACAATCTAGTGCAACCCAAATCAAACTAAAATGACCCTCTCTAAGGGTTTTGTGTCACAAAGACAACTTAGAGAACTCAAGATAAAAAATATAAAAGATGAGTACAAGAAACACTTTCCTTGGATGAGTATAATGAAATCCCTAGCAAATCCCCTTCAATGATTCTTGATGAAGAGTGAGGAGATAATCAAATTCAAGTTGCTATTCTTTCTTTTTCAAACGAATGTTAAAAATATAAGCGTTGTGTCTCTGTTGTTGTGTGAAAAAATGAATGAAACGCCTTTTATAGAAGAGAGAAATGTTGTTCCTAACGACCATATTTTGCCAGTTTTGGATGCTCAGGAAGATAGAAAAGGATGCTCCATTTTATAAAAATTTAGTCCAAAACTCTTCCAATAATGTTTTGGACTCTGATTTCAAAGT
The DNA here is from genome assembly GCA_035221335.1 of Echites panduratus. NCBI lineage: Eukaryota > Viridiplantae > Streptophyta > Magnoliopsida > Gentianales > Apocynaceae > Echites > Echites panduratus. Next base: position 10,066 of record JAWZTD010027010.1, read on the forward strand.
TTTGAATTGTCCATTCTTTTGCATGAGCGTCCAAAAGTTTTCCAACATGATTAATTGATATTAAATTACTTTTGAAGCTTATCTCACTCAATTGGACTATCTATTTGTGATAAAATTATTTGTAAACACATATTTAAGAAACATTTTAATACTTAAATAATAATAAGGGTCTTTTATCAAAATATTTTCTTAATAATTTAAATAAATAAAACCATTTATAAATCAATTTTTAAAATCAAGAATCATCAATATAAAGAAAACTTGGTATAAAGATAAAACAAATTACCCTACCAACCTTCCTAAACTAGTTTTTCAAACCGGAAGTCTTCACACTTATAAAATCTTGAACTCTTAAAAGACTTTTTCATTAAACAGCACAAAACAAATGTTAAATAACATTTTGATGTATTCCAATCGCCTACTAAAAATCAAACATTTGTATCTCATTAATCATTAATTTGTTATAGTCACAATAAAGTTCATTTAAAGGCTATTACATACAATAATTAAATTCAATAATAATTAAAAGTCTTTAAAAAAATATTTAAATTCAATAATATATTGTAATTTTACATACAATATATTGATAATCAATTGTAAAAGTTGTACTTTCTCCTTCCATTGTTACATGTTTCTATTTTTATTTTAAATTATTCAAAAATTAATGTCTTATTTCCTAAATTAGTTAAATTTTTGTTAAGAAATTGATACTATTGTTAAGTTTAAAATAAATGAAATCAATTAATTTTTTAAAAAGTTGTGCAAGTCAATCTAGTACATTCAATTCGAGATAAAGGGAGTACTCATTAAAAGTATTAATCACCATGCTTCACTTAATTAAGAAACTAGTAGAATGACCTGCCTTGCCCTGATATTGGCCACCGTAATGGCTAGTTATAGGAAATATATTAATTTAAAAATTTATTGTCATCACTAATAAGTAATTTAAAATTTTCACAAAAGAAAAAAGTCCACAATTTAATAAGAAATTAACATAAAAACTAAATCTTCTCACTTAATTTTCTTTTTCATAAATTAAAATAATATTTGAAGATAAAAGGTTAATAATAATAATAATAATAATAATAATAATAATAATAATAATAATAATATTATTATTATTATTATTATTATTATTATTATTATTATTATTATTATTATTAAGTTGCATGCTATGAAATCTCAAGTCACTAAAAAATAAATACCAAACCTTCAAAACAAACACCAAATACGATTTTAAAAAAAATTAAAGAACGAAACAATTATTTCTTACATATACATCATGAATCCGAAATTAAATTGAAAACAAAATAATAACATGAAAATATGAAAATTTAATACATACCTTTAATATATTAGTGCAAGAAATAAAAAAAGAAAAAAATAGTATGAGGTCTTTTAAAAAATTATATAATTAAATAATACATGCATATCATCACCTATGCTTCATCTCAATTGCAACATCACTACTAGTTTGTTTGCTTCTCTCCATTTCACTCATCTTGTGAGTCATTTTCAAAATACAAGAAGAACTTCACTTCCCACTGTTATTGATTAATCAGTAATAGTCAAAACTCTAAATTAAAAAACCAAAATATAGGTACCTTCAATACTACACGGGTAGAGAAAAGAAAGGAGAGATAATATAAGATCATTTCAATCAAATTGATTTTTCTCATGTATTCTTTTCTCTTTCTATAATTTGTCACATAACAGTTTTTCTAGGAAGTTTCTAATATAGATTTGGCAATTTGGTTTTTTTTTTTATTTCAATCTTAAATTCTGATATTGTTAAATTCGTGTCTAATACTCCCTCCGTCCCAAAATATAAGTCGTTTTAGGGTGTTTTCTTTGTCCCACAATATAAGTCGTTTTGCAATTATCAATGCATCATTATGATGTTTTTTTCATTTTTACCCTCCATTGATATACTCATTCATTTATTACAAAGAAAGAGAAATGTAATTAAGGAGGAGTGAGAAAAGGGGTATTTTTGACATAACATAACTACATTTAATACTCCTTAATCTATGTGAAATGGCTTCAAACGCCTTATATTGTGGGACGGAGGGAGTATATATTATACATTTAAATGTTAAATTCTAATATTGTTATGTGTCAATAATTTATTAATGACATATATTAATTTAAATCCGAAATTGGTTTAAATAATAGACTTTTAGATTTTGGATTGAAGCTTTTCAAATTGCACATTTTCTATATTTTATTTTTTTTCCATATGAATGAACTATTCTAAGCAGGTTAAAATTTTCCTCTACCAAAAATGCCCCCAGTGAAATAATCTTGTGACCATGAGCGCAGGCGAGCGAACTCCAGAAGCTGCCCTTTACCAATATAGTTCTGAAACAAGTCGCTCTAGTCCGAAATGATGCCTTGGAAAGCCAAGGATTAAAGGACGATTGATTTTACACGTGTCATGTGGGGATTAACTCTGATTCATTAATGAACCATGAGTATACTGTTTCAAGTGATCAACATCATATCCTTTGACTCAGACAAAATCTTCGCTGTTTAAGTCATCATATCCTAATTTGACAGAATTATGAAGGAGGTAAATCATGTTAATTTAACAATTTTATAATTAGGAGATCCAATGTCTGATCTCTATAAGAATCCCACCTTACATTGGATGAAATACTCTCATACTGCGACTGTCAGGGGACTTGAGACCCTAAACTCAATTTACCAATCATGTTCCCACTTAATTAAGTCCACACAAACTGATCAACAGGATATCTTTATTGACCTAATCACCTAATTAAAAGGTAAAGATACTTGATTCTCGAAGACCATTCACATCTCCAAAAAACCTACATATAAATATGATTCAAACCAGCATTGGTAATGCAGCCTAACTCTTCTAGTCTTCTTCCTCTCTCTAGTTAGATTTCTCTAATCCAAGGCGGTTCGGGGAGATAGTCTCTTAGACCATTTTCTTGCAGGGTCCATCTTCATCCTCTGGGCCGAGAAGGAGCAACACGTCACCATCATACCAATTTAATTTTTTGTAACATCATACTCTTTCATTGTTTTCCTATAATTTAATTTTATATTATTTTTTATAAAATAATATCTATTATTTTATTTGATAGTGTAGAAGATGATTATCCAAACCTTTTGAGTAGTAGAAATTAGAAAGTCAATTATTGGGAAACATCAGCAATTGCTATAATAGTATTGAGGCTTCGAATCAATTCCCACTTCCTCTAAAGCTGCCGGTTTTAACTAGTTTTTGACTTTTTCTTCCCTGCGCCAACCCACTAATTTCTATCTGTGACTTCGTACCAAATAAGAAGTTATAATATTCTTTTGCTTTTTATCTATAAAAAATACAATAAATAAATAAATAAATAAATAAATAAATAAATATATATATATATTTACTTATTGAGTAAAATCATATTTTGAGAGTGGATTAAGTGCTCCAATTTTTTTTTTCAAATTCTAAAACAAAAGGAGAAAAATTATTCTTTTTAGACCTTTCATGATTTGGATCCATGACCTTTCAATTATTATTGTTTTATTATTAAGAAAATCTTCTTTTTGTCCCTAATTTTTTTATTGATCTATTTGGGCCTTTAATATTTATTTTTAACTTTTTAGGTCTATCTCGAATCTTTATATCTAACTTTTAAATTCTCTTATGATTTTTATTTGAGAAATATAGATATTTTATATTTTTTCGATTGACCAAATAGGTCTTTTTTGGTCTGAAAACCCATTTTCAACCCAAGTCAATAATGAATAATGGAAATTGGTCAATAAATAAAGGGTATTTTTGTCCGTCAACTACTATTCCACAAAATTTTCTCACTACAATCAACATTATCAATAGTTCATTATTTCTCCCCATCGGTAATAAACTGTTTTAGTATCACAATTCCATTTTTCCTTTTCTTACATTTTGTTTTCTTACTTCATCTTTACCTTTCTTGCTAGCCATGGGGGGGGGGGGGGTTTCAAAGGAAAAGAACAAGAGAATATTTGTTTCTTATCCTCTAGGTTTGGAGTTGTGAAATGATATTGTTAAGGTAGTTGCAACATGATTATTTTCCTATAATATTAAACATTTTATGTTGTCATTAGGGTTTGAAGAATTTGTATTACATCAGAAAAATTGTTGAATTTTGGGGAAGGAGTTGCATAGCCTGGGTTTTCCAATGTTTGAGGCTTGCTACTATTGGAAACTGTAATTCTTGATGCTCACAAGGTGGTAGAATTGGATTTTATTCATTTTTTTTCATTGCCTTGAAATTGGTTGCCTTTGATGGTTGATATAGATGTCAGTTATTATGTGCATATTGTGCATGATTCACAAGTGTTAGCAGAGAGTGGCTATCATGTCGCTGTGGATTATGATTCCATTAATTGGATTGTGGTTTTCGTTCCAACTTTTGCCTCTAGCATTTTGGATTAACATCTCTTCACCAAGGTTGACATGTGTTTCGATACTCTTTTCTGACATGAGATTTTAATGTCTCAATTGTTAGTTTGGATGAAGAGGAGAAATGCTCAATTACGGAAAAGGAAAAGGAAAATGCCTGAGGCAGTGCATAGAAAGCTCAATGCGAAGAGGAATAGCGCTAATTTGTTTTGGGGAAAGGTGGGGGGATAATAGATGGATGAAATACCCCTTATTGGTGACCAATTTCTATTAGTGATCATTGATTTGGCTTCAAAATGGGTTTTCAGGTTAAAAAGGATCTATTCACTCAAAAAAAAAAAAGAAGAAGAAGATAAGGATCTATATTTCTCAAATAAAAATCATAAGGAACCTTAATACTTAAATATAAAGATTTAAAAAAAATATATATGAATCACTTAAAAAGGTGAAAAGGACCTAAAGAGTTAAAAATAAAAATTAATAACCCAAATGATCAATCTAAAAAAGATTAGAGACGAAAAAAGAGATTTTCTCTTTTATTACTTGAGCAAATTTCTACATGTTGTGAATCATTATCTTTTTATGGGCTTCCTTTCTTTTAATACAATGACACCTAATTTAGAATAGACATCTAGTTCCTGTTCCTCTCTGGTTCAACAGAAAAAAAAAGACAACGTATTCTATTTATCTTGACGGATTAAACCGCATCGGATATCACTAATCTTCCATTTAAATAAAAGTTACGTAAAATAATAAATGAAAAAGTTATTAAAAATATAAAGAGTTTTTCAAATAACAAAGAAATGTATAAAAAGTCAAATGTTTGTGGAAGGAAGCTTTTTATTCTCTTAGAAAAAAAAAACATGTTTGCAGAATACATTTTCTTTCAAAACAGTTTATTTGCAAAAAATAACTTTTAAAATAGTTTTAATAAATTTATTTCAACTTCTGATTATAATCTAGCAATTTTTTTTAAGAAAATCAAAATTTCAATTTTTAAAAACTAAAAAAAATTATGTCAAACGAGTTCTGATTAATCCTTTTTCACTTCTCAATTAGCATTTAATAAAAATTTTCCAATCATATACTTTTAATCACATTAAATATCAAGATTAAATTTATGTGAGTATTATTCATTATAAGAAATATTTTAGTTCAAATAAAATATTAATTAGTATCCATAGTTTATATTCCAAAACCTAACCAGCTGAAAAAAAGAAACAGAGGAGTCCGGCATAACTGAACCGGCTCGACCCCCACTTGCTGTGAAACGCTGATAAACCCTATTGTCCACTACTGATTCTCTATCTGTCTCTCTCGTCATTGCTGGGTCTCAGATTTTGAGGTGCTCTGCTCAGAGCAAAAACCCATCTTTGGCTAATATCAGAATTCTTTCTTCATTATATTCCAATAAAAAAAGGTACCTTTTTTCAATCTTACCTTTTATTTTTATTGATCTTTTGTAGGAGGTAATTGTGGAGTAACTTGTGATTTTTGCATTAAAGGTCTGTTGTGGTTGTTGTTGTTAAATTTTCATAACTGCAGCTTTTGCAGTTTTGCTTGTAGTTTTTCTATGGCTGAGGAGGGTGGGAAGAGCTTTGCTCGAAGAGACAAATTGTTGGAGATTGAATCCCAGGTTCAGAAGTGGTGGAATGAGGGTGA
>JAWZTD010027029.1:0-16119 GCA_035221335.1 Echites panduratus
ATGAATTAATTAATTGGTTAATTAATTAATCCTTAAGAGACTTATTTTTGACCTTTTCTAAAAGGAATAAGAAAAGGCCCAACTAATGGGTTTAGCCCGTTAGGATTAGATCTTGAGGGTTTATAAATATCTCTTTATAAACCCTAGCCAAAATAAGATTGAATAACATTACTGAAAGACAATCGTTGTTTTCTCTGTATGTAGGGACACATTTAGGAGTCATTGTCTGTGGAGATTCGTGTGGACGATCTAGAGGCTCAACATTTGGGGAGTTATTTCGATTATCGATCTATGCGACAAAAGGTATTTATTATATCCTAATCTTTAAGCAAGGAAACGATTACAAATAGAATAAGTCTGATGCCATCGTGATTTTAAATAAATTTAATTTATATTTCCGCTGTGCGATTCTAACAATTATTTCTTTAAACCTCTACTTGCAAAGCTTGTGCACAAACAACAATGCAAAAAAGAACACTTTGATGATTGAATAAAAACTACTATAACATGACATTGTTATCTCATCACCAATAGAGAGAGAAGATTGGCAACAGACTTTGGCAAGGTGAAGGAAGTCTTTCGCTTTTAAATCACACAGTGCATATATTAGTTAAATCAATGTATAGTTGCCAAAAATATCTTGGAGTTTAGCTTAATAAAGAAGCAACCCATTTGTACATTACAGTGACAATTGACTAGGCCATCGAGTCCAACCAGCTTCTTCAATCAATAGTATGCATGTGATGGGCTTCAGCCTGCTGCAGAGATTTAAACCTGGCAAGTACAATTCATTCATGAGCTCAGTGGACCTATGTGATGTGTTTTATTTTATGAAATATGAGGAAGTTTTCCCCAAATTCATCAGTGAAAGGCTGAAGAGAGATAATAGCAATCAATCCATGTAGTAAAAGATAACCTTGGAACAGATAAAAATTTGAGAAAGAAAAGCTTTCTACTAGACCTCTTTATAACATATGGATTTCTTATAACCAGACCTCTTTATAACATATGGACCTCTTATAACCAGACCTCAATAGTCTCATGGGTAGAACAGTATCTGGGATATGAGTCCCTTGGAAGAAGGATTGAAATTTTCTTTAACAACATGCAGAACAAAATGTGAGATGAAGGCATGGGAAACAAACTTACTATTCAAAGTAAAACTAAAATATCAAACCTTAATAGATGGATCTCAAAGCGGGGAGCATTTAGGTCATTGATTTGATTTTATCCAAAATGGAATGATCTTCATTAGCATCTCTCCTCATCAAGGTTCAAATCAGCTGGAAAACAACAGTATGCTAACCTAAAACCATGAAATTATAGAACAATGGAGAAGCAAAGTAAAAAAAACTAAGATAGCAGATGTTATAAAAAATTGAAAAAAAAAGATAGGAGAAATTAGTCTCTGACTTAATCAAGATCTAGTTTTACCTTATATTAGTTTATAAACTCTGATGACAACTTATGATAACATGTCCTTTTAAGTTAACTAGTTAAGACAAAAGAGTAAAAACTCATACCTGCATGTAAAAACATCAATGCCCTTTTCTATCCACAAAACAAGTTAGTGATACCCAAAAGTAACTATTGAATCATCAATAGAGTCAGATTAAACCACTAATGAAGGGAGGACAATTTTCCTTTGTTGAGCCTGTTGAAAATGCAACTCTATTGAGAAATCAGTTTCATTATACATTTTTAACAAAAGATGGATAGCAATTTAGTATGAAAGATAAGGAAAAGCACTATATTCTCAAGCATGGGTAAGACCCTAAATTACAAGTATTGATTTCGAAAAAAACAGTCTTTCGAGAAACTTCAACTACAATAAATGGGATAAGGCAAGTCTTTGATTCTGAAGCAATGGCAACCTATCAGCATGTTTTCTTAGAAGGATATCAACATTTTGATCAATTTATCATTTTTTAAAGTTCCATCTTTTCAAAAGGAAAAAAAAAAAATTTGTAGTACTCTATATTGTGTAACAAAGGTGAGAGTTTCCCACCTTGTGAAGAAATGACATGTGCCCTCTAGAAAATTCTTTAGCTTCTAAAAGTGAAAGATGAAGTAGAGATGTTGACAGGTCCAATTCGTTTACGAGGAATGCTGAGAAAACTAATATATCAAAAGGTTGATTTGCTAAAGCACTTGCCTCTTGACCATAATAACTATAGCCAATAAAATCCGGTAGATAAAAAGCAAGTCATAGGCTGAGAAATAAGACATGCAAGGATTCTCAAGCAAAGTTCCAGATGAATTGTAATAGATTGTTTCAGAAAGAAAAGGAAACAAAACTGTTAAACTAGAAATGCAAGGTTCTCATTTTTCAATAGAAATGCAAAAAAAAAAAAAAAAAAACATTAACTTACTTACTGGAAAGAACAAACAAGGCAACACTAAGAATTGGTTTGTAAACTGATCAAACTAAAGTCTCAAATAGATAATATTAAACCAATCACAAATTGCTAAAAAAAGATTTTTTTCAAGGTCATTGGACTGTCTCTTCTACCGATGCTTGCATAGACTGCCTAAAAAAATGAATTAAGTAGCAAAGAAGCTAAAGAAAAGAAAATTTTGAAACATCTTACAATAGAAATGCCTGCGAAAAATGGAAGAACTTTGGCTGACCAGCTATTGAGGCATAGTGGTTATCAAAAAACAAGAATAAGAGGTTAAAGCTTGACAAGTTTCAACTTGCAACAAGAAATCAGTAGTTCATGATAAAAATATGGAGAGCTTAACCTAATAATCTAGCACCAAGGGTAGTAAGCAGGACATACCTTTTCGAAAGTGCATCCGCTACTACCTTCTCCTTCCCTTGCTTGTACTTGATCACATAGGGGAACATTTCAATGTACTCCACCCATTTAGCATGTCTTTTGGCGAGCTTTTGTTGCCCCTTTAAATGCTTCAATGATTCCACAAACTCCCGTGGCCAAAGACAGTGTTGTCAATGTTCCAAGGACCTTCGATAAAAGGAAGCTATCCCATGGAAACTTCTTACCTCGCTTGCGCTTTTAGGTTTAGGCCATTCTTGGATTGCTTTGATTTTCTCTTCATCCACATGAATACAGTTAGGAGTAACAATGTAACCAAGAAAAGTGACTTGAGGTAAGCAAAAAGAACACTTATTCAAGTTAGCAAACAATTGTTCCTTCCTAAGTATTTCAAAATCAACCCTCAAATGTTCAACATGTGCACTTATGCTCTTGCTATATACTAAGATGTTATCTACCACAAATTTACCTATACATTGTCTAAGAACATGATTCAGTAATCTCATAAATGAACTTGGTGCATTTGTAAGACCAAAAGGCATCACCATCCACTCATACAAGCCATGTTTAGTCTTGAAAACGGTTTTCCACTCATCTAATTCCTTCATCCTTTATCTTTTATTTGATGGTATCCACTTTTCAAATCAATCTTGGTAAAACATTCACTCCCACTTAATTCATCTAGCATGTCATCAAGCCTAGGTATGGGAAAGCAATATTTTATTGATGTCTTGACAATCCACACACATTCGCCACGTCCCATCCTTCTTGGGTACAAGCAACACCTGAACCGCACATGGACTTATGCTTTCTCATACATATCCCCGCTCTACGAGCTCCTCCACTTGCTTTTGTAACTCCTTGGCTTCCTCCGGGTTAGTGCGATAGGCAGTCTTGTTCGGGAGGGGAGCATCCAAAAGGAAGTCAGTTTGATGTTCGATGCCCCGTAGTGGTGGTAGTCCCCTTGGAAGCTCCTCTGGAAAGACATCATTGAATTCCTGCAAAAGAGAATCAATAACACTAGGACAAGGAGTGTTAGAGTCATTAGGGATAGTAGACAAAGAATGTTTATACATAATTAATGCCATTGGCATCATTCCCTCACAAGCAGTCCTTTTTCTCACTCATGTCTTTACCCTCTTTCTTTTTATCCTTTTGCTCTTTCTTTCCTCTCTTATATTTCTCACTCTCTTTTGTTTTAACTCCACTCGCCACTCCTTTTTCTTCTTTCCCCATTTTCTCTCTTCCTTTCCTCTTCTTTTCATCTTAGTACTCTTTCATCTTTTCTAGGAGTGTCTTTTGGTCCACGTAGGCCTCATGAGGCTTCAAGGACTTTAAGTATATCATTTTCAATCCAAATTTAGGAGTGTACTTGTTCTTGAATCCATCAAAAGTGACCCTTTGATCATATTGTCATGGTCTCCCGAGTAGCAAGTGTGTAGCTTGCATCGGAACCACATCACATAACACCATGTCACTATATTTTTCCATGGTAAAAGGTATCCTCACTTGCTTTCCCACCTTCATGTCTCCACAATCATTTAACCATTGTAATCTATAAGGCTTCAAGTGGTCAATGCAAGGTAGTTTCAATCGATCCACCATGTATTTACTTGCCACATTCACACAACTCCCACTATCAATTATCAAACTACATATTTTTCCCTTAATTGAGCACTTAGAATGGAACAAGTTTTCTCATTGCACATTTTATTCTTAATTGGTTTGAGCACTCAAAACCCTCATACTCACCATTTGCAATTGTCCTCCCATAAACCCCTCATTAGGGTCACTTCCCTCTTCTTCCTCTCCTTCACTATGTTCTTCCTCCCTATCATCATTATTATCTTCACTACAAGACTCCACAACTCCAATCTCAATAACGATGAATATTTTGTTTACACATTCATTAGCATAGCGCTCATAGCCTTGACATTTAAAACACTTCACATCTCTAGCTCTAGGAGTTTTTAGAGTTGCCTTACCTTTGTCCCCTAAGGGAGCCTTGGTGTCCAGAACCTTGGGTTTGGTTGCTTCCCCAATGGGAGGTATCTTTGTCACTCCTTGGTAATTCTTTGTCCATGGAGTATAGGTCTTTGAAGATGATTTTCCATAGTTTGATCCTTGGGGTTTTCCAAAATGAGACCTCCGATTCCTGACTTGCTTCTCTATCTTGATGGCCTTTTACACCATCTCTTATATGTCCTCATATCGTTGCAATTCTAGCATGTCCCTAATTTCCTTGTTTAGGCCATGCAAGAATCACCCTATAGTATCTTTCTCTCCCACAAGGTTACATCTAATGATGGCCATTTCCATCTCACTATAGTAGGCATACACACTCTTGGTCCCTTGCGTGAGAGTTTTCAACTTGTGATGAAGGTCCCTTTGGGAATGTTTAGGCACAAACCTCTTTTGCAATTGCCTCTTTATCTCCTCCCAAGTATCAATGGGTGGTGCTTCTTGTTTTCCTCTAGCTATCACCGAGTGATCCCACCAAACTATGGCATAGTCCATGAATCTCACTATGGCTAGTTTAAGCTTCTTCTCCTCCGAGAATTGGTGGCGCTCATAGATGGAGTCAACTCTCCTTTCCCAATCTAGGTAGGCATTAGGATCATCTCATAAATAAAATTGTGGCACAGTTAACTCAATGCTCTAGAGGCTCTTATCAATGTCTTGATCCCAATGTTTCCTCCTTGGTCACTCATGCTCTAGCCCGTCATCACAATCCCCGAAGTGGCTCTCTTCCTCATCATATTGATCTTGGACTTTCCTTCTCCTTGGTGGCACTCTAGGCTGGTTTCCTCATCTCCTTCCTCTTTGTGGAATTTGGTTTCTCAAAGGAGGAGGAGAATTTATGCCCTTGCTACTCACCCTCTCTTCGACTTGTTCAAGTCTTGAGTTAAAGTCCCTTCTCATGTCATTTATGTTGTTGGTAAGTTCCCTCGACATCGTCTCCATCCTTTCCAAAAGGTAAGATCCTTTCCAAAAGGTAAGCATGTCTTCCTTGATCATCTCCCACATTGGAAGTAAGTGATGAAGGTGAAGCTTCCTTGTTCATCTTGGTTCCTACAATCTGAAAATATCACAGAGCAAGGATTGATTAAGGTAGTTAGCTCTTCTTCTCTAGTGTATCACTCTTAAATGGCTTTTGTCATTCTAAAGAGTCTCACCACTCTCGCCTTTTACCTTTCAACTCTTCTCCTAATCACTTAGTCAAAATTTCCTAGTAATCAAGCAAATTTAATCAAATAGTTAACAAGAATCCTACAATAGGAGTAAAAGAAGTTCATCAATAAGTAAGTTCATCAATTTCCTGGAGATCAAGAAAGTGATCAATTCCCTTGTTGCAAATTCACTAGGATTATCAACTCTTTTGGTCCAAGATTTTTCAACAATTGCAATCAAGAAACCCAACAAACAATTTCCTTCAATTCAAGCACTTGCATGAAATTTCCCAAAATTCTCTTTTTTTTTTTTTGTCAGAATTTGTAGAGTTATCAGTAACGTTCAGGAAGGAAGAACATGAATAGTAACATAACAATTAACACATGCAGTTATCCCTTGTTTTTGGCATCAGGATTAATTCCCACAACAAATGATCACAAAAGAGATAGTAGGATAGATCTCAATTGGAACAAGACAAACATATATATATGATCATGTGATTCTGAAGAATACAAACATGATCATGGCACAACAAGAAAACAAATCAGATAGAAGAACCCAAGACTCTGATACCACTTTATGATGTAATTCTTCCCACTCTTTTTGGCAAGTAGGACAACGCACACCTTAAGTCAGGATTTCACCTATTGTTTGTTTGGATTAGACAGAATGACCAATGAGAGACTACTCTCATCAACCATTCTCTTGATTTATAAGACTAATCAATACAATAATCCAAGTGATTGATAGTCCTAGTGTAATTCTACAAGAACCCTAGAAGAGTTTTTATATGAATATCACAAGATAAAGTTTCTGTCACAAGAGTGAGAAAGTTTCTCTCTTTGATTTCTTAATGTGAATGTTAATGTTATGGAATACAAGAAAGAAGGCTTATATAAGCCTAAACCTAACTAAAGAAAGCTGGGAATTAATTTACATGTAAGGACCTAAGCTTCCAAAAATTACATAAGTTGAAACAACAAAAAGAAGAAAGGAACTAAAAGAAATATGCTACTAGAGAGAAGCAAGATCCGACACCGGATGATAGCTGCTGGGCTCCGGACGTGGCCGGTTGGAGCCTGATTGGAGTGTAGAAGATCACCGGCTCCTTTTTGGAATTTCAGTTGGGATTTAAGGAAGGTTATCCGGGCGCCGGATGGTTCAGTTTGTTCCAAGCGCTCCATTCAACTTTTCTTTCTCAAGTTGTGTTCATTCATCCAGCTACTTGCTGTCCTTCAATTAAATGTTTTTCTTGGCAAGATTAAGCATGAAATGAAGTTAATATTGGCTCTCGAAATGTAGCATTTCAACCTCTTTTGTTTGTTCATAATCTTCATGAAGATATAAGGCTCTTCATGGAAGACTTCTTACTCTAGTATCATCATAAGTCTTCAAAATATATTCTTTCTCATCATAGTTCATGACAAAAATCCTAGCTCTATTATCCTTCAAAAGTCACAACATTCCAAAGCCTTTGGACTCCACATTCTTCTTCCAACTTGTTGGCTTCGAAGATGGCTTCAAAATCAAGACACTCTTCTTTCCGTTGGAGATATGTGATTAGAGTCTTTCTCATCTTTGATGCTCGACCCCCGTGATTGGTCAAGAAGGCATGGAAGGTACGAGGTCTCCATAAAAAAAAAGTGTAAACAAGAGAGATTGGTGATTGATCATGAGTGTGAGGTGAACTATGTAAGTCAATATGTGGTGGACAAATTGGAGTTTAAATGTGACAGCCATCGAAACCCTTATAATCTACAAAAGTTGAATGGGGATGAAGAGGCTTTGGTTGATAAGCAAATGAGAATGTCTTATTCCATTGGGAACTATAAGGATGATGCTTTGTGATGTGGTTTTCATGCAAGCAACCCATTTGTTGCTAGGAAGGCCTTGGCAAATAGGAAGAGGAGCAACATATGATGAATTCTATAACAAGTACACCTTCACGAAGTATCGAAGAACAGTAAATCTAAGATCATTGACATCTCAAGCAACCCAAGTTGATCAATTGTTGATAAAGAAAATGATGTAAGAGTTCTATGCAAAGAACAAAGAACCTCCAATTGAAGATGAAGAAGAGATGGCAAGAGAGGAAATCGTGAAAGAAAATGAGAGGAAAAATGAGATTGAGATTGAGAAAGAACAAGGATCTGAAAGAGAAGAAAATTGTGAAATTGAGATAAAAGATATGAGTGAAGAGAAAAACGAGAGGGTGATTGAGAAACAAAAGAGTGGAGTTGAAGGAAAAGATTTCGACTGGAAAAAATGGAAGCCATTATGAAAAAGAAAGAAAGAGTGAGAGTGATTTGATTTCATCATGAACAAGGAAATTGTTACACCCATTTCTAACACTAATCAATTTTCCTCTAGTGTCCTTGTGCCAAAATTTCATTAATTTTGAAGAATTAATCAAGGAAAAAGATGATAGGGACCAATTGAGGATGAGTGAAATGATGAGGTGGTATGGTCTTATCTCTACACTTGGTGACAAATTTTTACCTGGTAAGGTACAAAGGTTGAAATGCTTATGAACTTCATATTGTTTAGAAAGCATGTTTTGGGACTACACATGAAGCAAATACCTATGATTGTTGGAGAATGCTTGTTAAAATCTTATGAAAAGGTGTTTCAGGATGATAAATTGTTCTTAATGAAGTTGAGGATTCTTTTATGATTGCTATGTGCTTAAAATCTCTATTTTGCATGTATTGTGAAATTACATGATGTGTTTAAAGTTCGGGAATTGTATAATTATCCTCTTTTTTTGAAAGTGCATAATGATGTCCCACTGAGTGAATTTGTGAGTTCTAACATATGTGAGAGTTATCTTATTGTTAATCCTATACATATGTTTGATAATTTTGATGGAAGAATTGTGAGAGTAACGGAAAAGAATTGTTTCTTGAGCTTCTTGTGAAATAATTCCAGTTTTGAAGTTATTTTATTCCATGCTCTATGGGGTGACTTGATTACAAGAATTGTGTATTTTTGGAGCTTAACATTTATGAACTCCATCTTTGAAGTTCTTTTGTTTAATGCATATTGGGTCATTAGTCTAATGGGAGTTATGATTGACATCATTTTATATCTTTAGAATTTACAATGGTTAGTATTCCTTGCATATGCTACTTCTTCTAATTTATTGTAGATGAAAAGGAATACATAACAATCAAAGAAAAACCCACCACCTTGGAAGAATTGAATGGTAAGGCCATTTTGTGCAACCATTTCTAGGTAGAAAAGCATCTATCAAGTCCTTGATCGCATTGAGCCTTGTGGTAAGTATTGTTTTGATGTTTCAATCAATCTTAGTAGTAGTCGTTGTTCTCTTAATATAGAAATTGAAGATTCGAGGATGAATCTTTTTAATGAGCCGGGGAATGTAAGAGGACAAGGAGCTTTGATTGTAACATCTTGGAAGTTTGCTTACAAGGATAAAATCTACATTTCAAGACCTGAAGATTGGAGTACAAAACCAAGATACCTTTTGGACCTATAACTAGAGGTGACATTCATTCAGGGAAAGGAAGAACACTGTGATATTGAAGACATTTGGAATGGAACTAAACTTTGGGGATGAAAACGGAAACATGAAGCTTTGGAATATATATCAATAATTGATGGTTTAGAAGTATTAAAAAATTCATGCCACAAAAGCATCAACGAAGAGGGAAGTGGAATGCATCAAAAAGGCATGAAGAAATGAAGTAGAAAGAAAGTTGCCATGGATGCTAGAGTACCCTGCTACAGTGAACTATTTTTCTTATGTCTTTCTTATCTTTAACTTGTTTTAAAGGGTGTTTTATGACTTTAACACCCGAACAATGAATTTTAGGATAGCATAGGGTTCCATTACTATATATATCATATCTTTTAAGTTGAAAAGATCCTAGAATAACCTAAAAACAAATTTCCCCTTGAGAGCAAATTCTTGCAAGATCAAATTGCTCCTCTTGAGAGAGTCTTGACATGAACTAACTAGGGTACTTGAAAGACTACTTCTAAGGCATTCTTTCACTTTGGTTTAAAGTGTAGAAAGTCTTATACAACTTGTAGATCGGTAAGGGCTTTCCATAATCTTGGGAAATTTGTTTCATTGTGAGTTGTTCTTAGGATTGAACCAATGAATTGAGAAACTTCAATCCAAAGAATCACATCATTTTGGTATCAGAGCCTTGGTTCTCATCAAGAGGTTTGACTATCTTTTAATTCCTTTCTTGTTCTTATGCTAAAGATCATATTTTTCTTCTTTGAATTATTATGATCTTATATGTGTTTTTTTTTTTTTTTCGTTCTTTAAATCTATCCTACCTTATCTTTTGTGATCAATTGTTATGTGAATCTAGCCTAAGGCAAAAAACAAGGACTGATTCAAGGTATTAAGTGATTGTTCTTCTTCTTCTATCTCTATAAACAAAAACTACAAAAAGATTGAGTACCAAACTGCCATAAATTCGGACAGCAAAATAGAGCAAAAGAAGAATCTCAAAAAATCTTGAATTTTTGGGGATTTGGATTGAGAACTTGTATACCTTGATCAATTGATGTCTAAGGAAGATTGTGGATGAAATTTGAAGTTGATTTTACATTGAATTAAGCCAAATTGAGTCTACAAGATTTGGTTACGTGAAGTGAAATTGCAGAAATTTTTTGGTTACAAATTTCTTTGCTTTCAAGGTGTTTGATAGAATACCTCATAAAATTTCCTTGACTTCTTCAATTAATTGATCAAAAGCTTTGTTGATTGACCTTATATCTTAGGCATTCAACTTTGACTGATTTATAAGTTTTGTGGACACTTTCTTATAATTGACTCGAGTGATTGCAAAGCCTTCATTATAGTCTATTAAGACCTTAAAATGTTCGAGACAGGTAAAAGCCAAGAGCTTGTGAGTTCATTTGAGTAAAATAAAAAAAAAGGAGCCTTGAATGAGTTTAAACAAGAGAGATTGATGAGGCACAAAAAAAAAAAAAAAATTCCAGATTTCTTGTTTGTACATTTTTTTAGGTGAAACATGTATAGAACAGCATCATAAGCTAGCTATTCCTCACTTTTGGAGAGAATGGAACAATTGTGAAACAAAATAAAGAACAGGAGAACGGATTTGAACTTAAAGGTTCGGAGTTTAGAAAGAGTGGAAGATGAGCACCAATCTAGACGTTCTAGAACCACTTGCAAAATCAAGAGAAACTTCATGAATTGAAGAAAGTTGAAGATAATGAGACAATTCGTGAAGGCAATGATCAAAGAAAAACCTTATTCTTTACAAGATGCAAAATATTTGAGAAAGTATGTAGGTTGATGATTGATCATGAGTGTGAGGTGAACTATGTAAGTCAATATGTGGTGAACAGATTGGAGCTGAAGTGTGAGGAAACCCTTATAAGCTAAAAAAGTTGAATAGGGATGAAGAGGCTTCTGTTGATAAGCTAATGAGAATACCTTATTAAATTGGGAACTATAAGGATGAGATACTTTGTGCTGTGGATTTCATGTAAGCAACTCATTTGTTGCTAGGAAGGCCTTGGCAAATAGGAAGAGGATTGACACATGATGAATGCCATAACAAGTACACCTTCAAGAAGGATGGAAGAAGAGTAAATCTGAGATCATTCACACCACTTGTAGCCCAAGATGATTAATTGTTGATAAAGAAAATGATGGATGGGTTCTATGCAAAGAAGAAGAACCTCCAATTGAAGATGAAGAGGAGATGGCAAGAGAAGAAATCGTGAAAGAAAATGAGAGGGAAAATGAGATTGAAATTGAAAAAGAACAAGGATTTGAAAGAGAAGAAAAGAGTGAAATTGAGATAAAAGATATGAGTGAGGAGAAAAATGAGTGGGTGATTGAGAGGTAAAAGGCAAGAGAGTGTGAATTCATCTGAGTAAAAAAAAAGGGCCTTGAAAGAGTTTAAAGATTGGTGAGGCTCAAAAATAAAAATTAAATATTTCTGCAGCTAGCTATTCCACACTTTTGCAGAGAATTGAACAATTGTCAAACAACATAAAGAATTGGAGAAGAGATTTGATCTGAAAGGTTGGGAGCTTAGACATAGTGGTAGATGAGTACCAATCTAGACCTTCTAGAGCACACCTGCAAATTCAAGAGACACTTCATGAATTGATGAAAGTTGAAGATAATGAGAAAATTCATGAAGGTAATGATCAAAGAAAAAAATTATTCCTTACAAGATGCAAATGTTTGAGAAAATATGTGGCATTATGATGGATCATTAGTGTGAGGTGAACTATGTAAGTCAATAAGTGTGAGAGCCATATAAACAATTATAAGCTAGAAAAGTTGAACGGGGATGAAGATGATTTGATTGATAAGCAAATAAGAATACCTTATTCCATTGGGAACTTTAAGGATGAGGTACTTTATGATGTCGTTTTCATGCAAGCAGCTCATTTGTTGCTAGGAAGGCCTTGGAAAATAGGAAGAGGAGTAACATATGATGAATGCCGTAACAAGTACACCTTCAATAAGGATGGAAGAAGATTAAATCTGAGATCATTGACACCACAAGCTGCCTAAGATGATGAATCATTGATAAAGAAAATGATGGAAGAGTTCTATGCAAGAACCTCCAATTGAAGATGAAGAAGAGATGGCAAAAGCGGAAATTGTGAAAGAAAATGAGAGGAAAAATGAGATTGAGATTGAAAAAGAACAAGGATTTGAATGAGAAGAAAATAGTCAAATTAAGATAAAAGATATGAGTGAAGAGAAAAATGAGTGTTATTGAGAAAGAAAAGAGTGGAGTTGAAGGAAACGATTTGAGTGGAGAAAATGGGAGCCATTATGAAAAAGAAAGAAAGAGTGACAGTGATTTGGTTTTCATCATAAACAAAGAAATTGTTACACCCATTTCTAACACTAATTGTTTTTCTTCTAGTGTCCTTGTACCAAAATTTAAGGAATTTGAAGAATTAAAGATGAGAAGGACCAAATGAGGATGAGTGAAATATTGAGGTGGTATACTCTTATCTCTATCCTCGGTGACAAATTTTTTATTTTCGAACATGAAAGAATGTTATCTTTGGTAATTAATGAAGGTAGAAATGCTTTTGAACTTGATAAGCAAGATGCTGTTGTTAAATGTCTTGAACTTAATGATTCCTTGTTTAAAGAAAGCATGTCTTGTACTTCTTGTTACAGCTTTCATAGATTTCACATTTGTTAAGGAGTCTTATGTGAACCTTTGTGAACATAAAAATTCTTGTGGAAAAGTGACTGATGCTTATACACAAGTTTTGTGTGAAGAATCCTATGGGCAAGATGAATCTTTGATGGGTGGAAGTGCTTTGATAATGTCAATAAATTTCGTAAATGACTTTTTGATCATTGAATTTCATGAAAAGAACACAATAGAACATTCGCTTGCTTGGAAGTACTTGGAATCCTAGTGGAAGCACATCCTTGATGTTGCAATACCTTTATGTCCTATTGTGCAACATATTCATGACTGATTCTAAATCATTGTCCATCTTGTTTGAAATTTACTTCATGGTGAGTATATGGAGAAATTCTAAGGATTTGAAGTATCATTCTATGTTGAAACATGGTGATGAAGCATATCATGTTGACAATTTGCTTTTTGAGGAAGTTTAGAAACATCATGATTCTAATATAGACATGAATGCATGGATGGTATATCGTTTGGTACTTGTTAGATTCAAAGCTTATGATCTTGAACGTTCTATACAAGATAAATTCTTGAAGTTGTTAAATCTTGAATATCATGACATTAAATGTGTGAGCATTATTAGTCCTAAACTATTGAATATATTGTTTAGAAAGCATGTTTTAGGACTACATGAAGAAAACACCTTTGATGGTTGGAGAATGCTTGTCGAAATCTTATGAAAAGGTGTTTCATGTTGATAAATTGTTCTTCAATGAAGTTGAAGATTCTTTTATCATTTCTATGTGCTTAATATCTAGTTGGCATGTATGGTGGAATTATATGATGTTTTGTTTATATTTTATGCCATGAATAGAGATGTGTTGAAAGTTTGGGAATTGTGTAATTATCCTCTGTTTTTATAAGAGCATAATGATGTCCTACTGTGTGAATTTGTGAGTTCTAACATATGTGAGAGTTATCTTATTGTTAATCCTATACATATGTTTGATAATTTTGATGGAAGAATTGTGAGAGTTATGGAAAAGAAATGTTTCTTGAGCTTATTGTGCAAGAATTCCAGTTTTGAACTTCTTTTATTCCATGCTCCATAAGGTTACAGACTAATGGGATTTAAGATTTGCGACTTGATTACAAGAATTGTGTATTTTCGGAGCATAACATTTATGAACTCCATCGTTGAAGTTCTTTTCTGTAATGCATATTGGGGCATTAGTCCAATTGGAGTTATGATTGACATCATTTTATATCTTTTGAATTTACAATGGTTAGTATTCCTTGCATATGCTACTTCTAATTTATAGTAGATGAAAAGGAATACATATAAATCAAAGAAATACCACCACCTTGGAAATTTAGAATGGTAAGTCATGTGATTCTTGCTTTAGTGAAGAAATCAAACAAACACAAAAACCACACCAAGAACAAATGATTTCATCTATGGTTTATTTTTGGATTAGTTAG
Organism: Echites panduratus; assembly: GCA_035221335.1. Taxonomy (NCBI): domain Eukaryota; kingdom Viridiplantae; phylum Streptophyta; class Magnoliopsida; order Gentianales; family Apocynaceae; genus Echites; species Echites panduratus. The sequence continues at coordinate 14,567 of JAWZTD010027029.1, forward strand.
GGTGACCTATGAAAATGATTCTCATTAATCACATTTTTTATTTGGAAGACTAATCAACACCCTAATCAATTTATAATTGATTGCCCTAGTGTAATCCTCTAAGAACCCTAGTAGAGTCTTGTAAGAATCTCACATAAAAGACTTAAGTCTTGCTCTAACACACAAAGGTGTAGAGAAATGTTTTTTTATTATCGAGGAGTTGTATTTCCTCACAAGAAAAAGGCTATTTATAGTGTTTTGGCAAGCCAAAACCCTATTACAAATGTTGAGCCATTTAATTGCACAAAAGCGCCCTTAACTGCGCAAGAATTAAAATAACAACAAATGTCCAAAACGAAAATAACTGTAGCAACTCTGTTAATGTAGCAATTTGGTAACTGTAGTAACTAGATCACGATTGATCCATTATCATTTTGGATGCTTTCTTGGATGGAAATGTAGCTTACAATCCCCTCAATTGTTGATACATTCCATAACTTCTTGATCACACATTCATCATCCAATTTGGTTGCTTCAAAAATGACTTCAAAGTTAAGTTGTTCTGCCTTCTCTTAGAGATATGTAACTAAAGCTTTCCTCATCTTGGTTGCTCGTGACCTGGTGATCGGTCCATGAGGTATTGGTGGTGCTGGGTCTCTATCATTCCCAATTTCATTGGAAGGATTCGTCCTCGAATCTTAGCCATCTACAACAAAAAGAGATAAGTCACTTACATTGAAGGTTGAACTAACATTGTACTTACCTTGCAAGTCAACTTTATAAGCATTATCATTGATCTTCTCAAAGACTTGAAAAGGTCTATCTCCTCTTGAATCGAGCTTCGTTTTCCTGGCTTGAGGAAATCTCTAATTTCTCAAGTGAATCCATACCCAATCTCTGATCTCAAACGTTAGTTTTCTTTTACTCTTGTTGTGATAGTGAGCCATTATTTGGTTTTGCAATTGAATATTCTCTCTCGCATTGGCGTGAAATTGTTTGACCAAATTCTCCTTTTTCTTTCCATCTAGGCTTTGTAACTCATTCAAAGGCAAAGGGGTTAAATCCAAAGGAGTTAAAGGATTAGAACCATACACCAACTCAAAAGGAGAAAAGTGAGTGGAATAATGCACACATCAATTATATGAAAATTCAATGAATGGTAAGCAATCTTCCCAAGACTTTAAATTCTTTTTTATTATAGCCCTTGACATGGTTCCCAAAGTCCTATTAACTACTTTGGTTTGGCCATCCGTTTTGGGATGACATTTGGCCGAAAATAACAACTTGGTACCTAACCTTCCCTATAACACCTTCCAAAAGTGGCTTAAAAACTTGGTATGTTTATCACTCACAATGGTTCTAAGAATGCCATTAAGTCTAACTATTTCTTTGAAAAACAAATTAGCAATATTGGTAGCATCATCTACTTTAGAACCTTCAATGAGGTGTGCCATTTTAGATAATCTATCCATAACCACAAAAATAGAATCTTTACAGCTCCTAGTTCTTGGCAATCCTACCACAAAATCCATAGACACATCCTCCCAAGGAGCACTAGGAATAGGTAATGGCAT
>JAWZTD010027040.1:0-16116 GCA_035221335.1 Echites panduratus
ATAGTCTAATTAATATTAAAGAGTTAATATTAATTTCTATTGCCAATAAATAATGAACCTAGAAAGTCACACACAATTGAATTAAAGCTTACAATGACATTGGGCTTTTTACTTTGATAGTAATAGAGTACTAGTATACTCTGAAGCAAAAAATTAAGTTATTTGTCTATGGGCTTGGATGAATTAATTAATTAGTTAATTAATTAATCCTTAAGCCACTTATTTTTGGTCTTTTCTTAAAAGGAATAAGAAAAGGTCCAACTAATGGGTTTAGCCCATTAGGATTAGATCTTGAGGGTTTATTCCCTTTATAAACCCTAGCCAAATAGAAGACTGAATAACATTACTGAAAAACAATCGTTGTTTTCTTTCTCTGTGTGTAGGGGACACATTCACAAGTCATTGTCAGTGCAGATTCGTGTGGAAGATCTAGAGGCTCAACATTTGGGGAGTTATTTCTGTTATCGATCTATGCGACAAAAGGTATTTATTATATCCTGATCTCTAGACATAGGAAACGATTACAAATACGATGAGTCTGATGCGATCGTGTTTTTAAATAAATTTGATTTATGTTTCCGCTGCGCGATTCTAATAAATTATTCCTAAGCCAACTAAAACACACGTGATTTCTCTCTGGAGAAAAATCGTAGCCATATGTTCCATTCCAGTTTTCTTCCTCCAGTCTTCTATTTCTCTTTCTGTTCACCCAGTGTTCACCCAGATAGACAAGAAATAAATTAGAAGACCTTAAAATAAGTAGATCAAGACCTTCAGATCAATTTTGTAGGACAAGATCTCCAGCATCATTCTGCAAAGAAAAAAAAAGTTTGTATTGTTCTCATCTCCTTTATGTGAGAAAATATTTTTTAAAATCCTGAGACTCCAAATCTTGTTTTCTCATGTATTCGACATCCAGTTCGCTACAGGAGCATACTACCAGTTAATTTGACTTAAAAGGAGGAATTGTGGACACTAAATTCAATCAATTTGCCACAGCTTGTGTTGTCTTGCAAAGATGCGGAACAAGCTGCCCATCATATACAGATCGTGGACTGACATACCAAGGGAGACACTGGATCAACCTTGGGAAGAGATAAAGGTACAATACATTTGTGTAATTTAAAAAGTGTGAGGAGTTCACTTGTAATTAAACCTATGGTATGAATTAATGTTTCTGATGGGCTTGAGTGTAGAATATCTATTTATAAAAGTAATGCTTAGTTATTTAGTTGGTATGATATTTACTTAAAACCCGTTCATCTTTTCGCCATACTAGGTAGCCTTGAAAGAGTATAGCTTATTCTCTTAGCCTCTAGCTAGGGCATACATATCTCTTATCTCTTTACAAGGCAAATTTCAGAAGTTAGCAATATATTAGGGATACCTAATTTTTAAGATGAAACTGACATGCAGTTATTAGTGTTTCTGTTTGTATATGTTTGTGACATTCATATGTGCTTTTCGCAAGATATTCTAGTCCATGGCCTCATTTTTATTTCAGTACTAAAATTATTTGTTTGTCATTTCATCAAAACACGACATTGTCTGATGATATAAAAGCAAGGAGAGTGACTTCTTTAGTTGATTAACTCAAGTTGGCGAGATCACGAGAGCAGGATGAAAATGGATTATTATGAACCACATCAAGATTGGTGTGAAATTTCACCTTATGGGGATTCGAGAGTTGACCCTAAGTAGTGGGAGGCTATGTGTTGCTGGATAATGAGTCCAACTTTGCTGAGGCTATGTGTCCATGCTGGATAATGAGTTTACATTTTTGTAAACTCATCATTAAACTAATGTAAACTTCCCAAACTCATTATCCAGCATGGACAAAAATGTAAACTCTTCATTAAACTAATTCATGTTTATTTTACTTCTAAAGTTGGAGTCTCACAAAACTAACAAAATTGAGCACCTCGGAAATTCTTCATGCAATAGGGCAAAACTCATTCTCGATCAATCGAGAATAGGTCTTCTTCTCAATATTTCTTGGTTCTGATGTGTTGTGGTGCTATACAAGCTAGTGTGATTTAATTATAACTTACTTAACAGCTATCTTCTGAAGGGAAAGGGTCAACGCAATTTGATGTGTTCATTGCGACAAGAAAAATGAAGGATTCTAGCGTTGATGATCGTACACATGAGTTGGTGGTAAAGCTTTCAACATTACCATCTCTTTAACAATTAATTATATTTGTGTTATATGATTGACTTTGAAAACAAAACTAATACATCTTTTGATACAAAGTCAGCTAGTCTCTGATTTAAATGTATTGCCTGACGATGCACCTTTAGAATCAACAAAGAATTAGATTTTCAATTATGCAGTCGGTCGAGAGAGAAAGGGTCATGTAAGAACCTATGGAAAAGGACCTTCTATGACATTATTATGGGAATCCCATGGAAAAGAATGTGAGAAGATGTTGAGTAAATTGGAGGAAAGAATGGAGAGCGAGAGGCAGAAATCAAGAGAGGATCTTCAGTGAGAGAAAGAGGAGTTTAAGGGTGACATGGAGAAGCGGATGCAAGAAGAAGTTCAACTGCTTATGGAGGTTTAAATAAGGGTTGGTTTTTCAAGGATAAATGTGTGTGCTACAGGTCTTTTACTACAACCATATTCCAGCTCTCAAGTGCTTCAAACACATCACCAGGTGTTGGTTCCACTAGTAAAAGACCAAACCTCAACTGTGGTGCTTCAGATCATGTCGCACATGAAAACCCTTGACTCATTTTAAAATAGATAGTATGCGTTCGTAAAACATTTCAGATGTTATTTTTGAATATTTATGTGTTCTGGACATGAATAAAAGGTTTAACATACATTGTGATGGAGAACCAGCTCCAAAGATGCCTTTCGAACCTATAAATAAAGCAAAGGCTTCAAAGTTGAGGACAACTTTGGTGATATTCGTCCAATGAAAGGACCAACACTTTGATTTTGAGGACATTTGGAATGGAACTAAACTTGAGGATGAAAATGGAAACATGAAGCTTTCGATAGATCAATAATTGAAGGTTCTAAAAGCTTAAAGTCATGCCAAGAATGTACCAAAGAAGGGGGAAGTGTAATACATCAAGAAGGCTTGATGAAAAGAGCTCAAAATGGTGAAATGATGGGTGAAGGAAAGGTTGTTTAATACTTATCAATTTCCAGCCAACGCTTGACCAAAATGAGCAACCTTGGAGCAGCTTTCTAGTAGCCTTTCGAAGTTGGATTCGATGCCAATCCGGTGCCTGACATCTTCCATGCAACCAATGACCACCTTAAGTTGGCACCCGATCCTCCTCGTGGGCAGATAGATGGTTTCTTGCTTCGTTTTCTTGCATTTTGGCTTGTCTTTCTTGTTAAGTTCAGATGTATTTTGTGTCATTAACACCCGAGAAATTCTTAATTAGGTCTTGGCTGATCATACACTACAAATAGGCTCCAATCTGTATTCTAAAGAATCTTTGAATATTACAGACATAATTCTCCTTTACAAGCAAAACTTGAAAGATCAAATTGATCTTTTTACGAGAGTTTCTAATAAACCTTCTGGGGTTCTTGAGAGATTACATTTAGAACATTCAATCACTTTGGTTTAGGGTGTTGAAGGTCTTCCAAAACTTATAGATTGGTTAAGGTTAATTATAATCTAGGTTAATCTATAACACTAAACTTGAATCACTTGATGAACTCTTGGGACCTTGTTTCATTTTGAATTGATCTAAGGGTTCTGCCATTGAAATTAGAAACTTCAATCCATGGATCACATCATATTTGGTATCAGAGCTTAGGTTCTCAACATGTTTTCGTGTGTGAAGATTATGTTTTCGTCTTCGAATTCTCACGATCTTATGATTGTTTATGTTTTGCTCCTTTAAATATATCCTATTTCTTCTTTAGTGATCAATTATTGTGTGGATCTAGCCTTAGGCCAAAAACAAAGGTTGATTCAATTGTGTTAAGTGTTTGTGTTACTTCTTCAATCTCTCTACAAAAAGAAAATTAAAAAAAAATTATCTTGAATTGTTTTGGTGTTCTTCAGAATTGGTGTATCCTCTTGGATACTTACAGTTCACACAACGTCATAGGTTCTTTCATTCATCTGTAGGACCCTAGAAGAGGTTCTACTTATGTGCCAGACGTCCTAGATACCTTCCACAATCCATGAACTACACCAATTTTAAAATCTCAAGAAGACCTTTTCCAATAACCTTCCTATGTTTGGCGGCGACCTTGCTGATGTGATCCCACATCAGCCATGGATGGGAACCTAGACTAGTTAATAAGCTTGGAGGCAAACCTCCACTCTTGAGCTAGCTTTAGTGGTGGAGTTAGAACTTGGGTCTTATCAGTTGGTATCAAAGCTGGCCATCTCGATTCGTGGGCATTCACATATTACTATCAGTTTCCGTTATAGCGCTAGGTGCTAGTTAATGAATAGACTTGGCACAAATCCTTGTGTGTTAGTGTGGGTTAACAAATACAGTTGGCATCAAGCATGAGGACATGCTCTCCAAAGAATTGGAGGATGATGTGATCCATCGGTTGTGGGTGGGAAACTAAACTAGATAATCTTGGAGCCAATCCTCCACTCTTGGGCTAGCCTTTGTGGTGGAGTTAGGGCCTAGGTATTATCACTTGTTGATGCTATAGACTTTCTTTTCAACCTAGCTAAATCTGAGACCTTATTCAAGGGGGGATGTAGTGAGCCTGCTGGCTCCCCGTTTTAGCATCAAGATAGGTCTAGCTGACCTTAGCTGACCTTAGCCTCACCAAGCTCCTCGATCTTCGAAGGGAACTATTAATCCCCACAAAGGTAGCAAGCTTACCTTGTTCATATATATTTTTTGTAATCTACTTTCACTTGTAAGAACATAATTGACCTATGATATTCTATCTTCTTTTTTTTTTTTTTTTTTGCAGCAATGTTTAACAATTTTGCCCTCTTTGAAATTGGTTCCAAAAAACCCGCGACCACATCATCTATTCAATGAGCTGCTACTTCGATTGGCCATGCTACTTTTGTATCAGGTGTTGTCACTACTGCAATGGAGCCTCCACAAGTACCTGTTGCAGTACAATTGGCTCCCGGACCTCCTTCTCCTCCTATCCAATCCAACTAGGTCCAGACATTGCCAAAGGAGAGGGTTTTGTCTATAAGAGCTGGGGAAGAGTAACCTAGGTCTCTTTCGACTTCCAAGGTGGTGGTGGTGTCATCCCAGTCTCCATCTCCAATTAGAACCATTCTACTGCCTTCTACTTCCAATAAAATAGGGACTAGCGACCTCCTCCAGAGTCATCAAAGGCAAAAAAAATGAGTCCAAGCTCTTAGACTACACTGCTGAAGACCTTTCGGAATGCATCCAGAGGTTGGGAATGGAGGTGCTCAATGTAGGGAGCTAGATCCAAAATCCATGAGGAAACAAAATCCGAAGTCCTAGGATTTAATTAATATTTTCTCACATAAAGGAGATAAGAATGATATATACCTTAATCATGATGATCTTTGCGGAATGATGCTCGAGATCTTATCCTACGGAATGAATAGGACTTCTTGATCTACTCAGCTTAAAGTCTTCTAATCTGTTCCCTATCTATCTGGGTGAACAGAAGGGAAAATTGAAGACTGGAGAAGTTGGAGTAGAGGCTTAACAAACATCTATGATTTTTTTTTGCAAAGAGAGATCATGTTTGTTTCTTATGTGTAAGAATAAATGTGTGGTTGTTAATGGAATATATAAATAATCCTACCAAAACAAAATAAGGCTTCTCTATAGGCCAAGAGTCTAACAACCCATCCATCATTTTCATTTAATTAAAATTTCAATAATTATTCATTGGATCATGGACCCAATATAATTATTCTAATCCTTTAAATAAAGCTCAATATTTATTTTTTTTTCTTAACCCATCAATAATTAATCTCATGGACCTAAATCCAAATTAATTATAAGACTAATAAAAATAAATAGTCACTACATTATTTTATTCAAAACCAACAATAATTTATCTTATGAACCTAAGTCCAAATTAACTATAAAACTAATAAAATAACTAATTAATTTTATTCAAACCCAATTAATTAATTCCAAGGATGAATTAAAATCCTTAATTAATTAATAATACTATCTAAAATAAAATTAATTCCTTCACCAATCTCCTACGTAAGAATGATATAAAATCATTTATACACAATAGGTCTAGGTTAGAAACCTTAAGACACAATGTTCGTGACTATAAAATGACAAAAATACCCTTACTGCATAGTAGTAATATACTTGGTCATTCTAAATATTGGGATTTATGCCCAAAAAGACTAAAAATTTTCTGTAGTTATTAATTTAATTGAGATGTTGTTTGAATTATTTTAATGCACATTTTTATTTCATACAATAAGGTTTAATTTGATTAAAATAGGTGATCTATATGTTGGGACGTTCAACATAGTAAGGTATGGATCACTAGAAGTTTAAATCACAAGGAATTGTTCTTGGCGGTTAATGGAATTGGCGTTCCATTAAATAAAGGTCTGAACATATTAGTCTCCTTTCAGTAATGTGACTAACCTTTATTCATTGAGTAACGTTCATAGACTATTTGTGTTAACATATTTTGTATGCGTAAAAATAGGCCGCATAATGATTGTTCTCTATACGTACTATCAAAGAAAAGAGAACTAGTATCACTGTTGCTACTGCGTGGACACGTCCCTATGACATGAGTATAGATTGGTGATCTGATGAAGCTAAGTCTTTGTATCTTAATATGACATGGGTGAGGTTTCTTGTATATGAGACTAATAGCCTTCTATGTTAGATACATTGATTTAGTTAATTAAGACAGACCTACACAAGAGGGTCTCTATGCCATCTCATTTATGAGATGGATTAATCTCCTCGTTGTGGATTATTCAAGTTAGTTCACTGAACCCAAGGCCTTGGTAGTACGATTCAATATAGTACTGAATATTCTTTTGTGAATATGCATGTGAACTTAACAAATTAAACAAGATACCGAAAGATGGTAGATGCTATTAAGTAAGGTGATAGTACATGACACCTAGGCTTAATATTGGGTGTTAGATAGAAGGGTAAATGTGTTAATACACCTGTAGGTCAAAGACAAAATGTTGAGATTTATCTCAACAAACTTTCTGTTACTACAACATTGCTTCTTGAAGTACATCATCTTCTTATAGTGATAATAGAAGATGTTAAAAATGACTAAGTATATTGTTATTATGCAGCAAGGGTATTTTGATCATTTTATGGAGCCAAGAACATTGTGTCTTAAGGTCCCCTATCTAGCCCTATTGTTTATGAATGATTTTTGTATCATTCTAAAATAGTAATTGAAGAAGAATTAATTTTTTTCCAACTAGCTATAATAATTAATTAAATATTATATAATACTTGGAATTAATTATTTAAGTTTGAATAAAATGAAATGATTTATTTTATTTGGTCTTATAATTAATTTGAACTTAAGTCCATAAGATTAATTATAGTTGGGCCTAAATAAAATATGTTAGGAGTATTTATTTTTATTGGTCTTATAATTAATTTTTACTTTGGTCCATAAGATTAATTTTATTTGGATTTGGACTAAAAATAAATAAATGGGTTTTTCACAATGAATTAATCTTGGTCTATAGTAGCCAATACCCTAATTAGGTTCTTCTAGGATGTCTATATATATATATATATATATATCCTATTATAACTAGCAATTATGGTTATTCGAGTATTTGATCTAAGAAACCCTAGCCTCCTCTCTCAAAAGACAACATTTCTTCTTCTCCATTCCTAGTTTTGTTCACCCAAAACTTTGATCTTAGGGAATAGTTTGGAAGATCCTAACATTGTAGAATGCTATCCAAATACAAAGGAAGTGAATACCTATCTACAATCTTCAATCTAAAGGTATCATTTCTCTTTTGTGTGTAAATTTTTTTTAAAAATCGGGTTTTAGATCTAGTTTTTTCTATGGATTCCGGATCTATTTCCCTAGACTAAACTCTTCCTATTATCACCATAAGAAGATGATGTACTACATTACACATTACTGTAGAAACAGAAAGCTTCTTGATATTAATCTCAACCCTTAGTCTTTGACCTACAAGTACATTGACACAGTTACCCTTCTATGTAACACCCACAATTAAGCCTAGGTCTTGCGTACTATCACCTTACTCAATAGCATCTACCATTCTTAGGTATCTAGTTCTTTTCCCATTGAATCACTATTAATACTCAATAGAATATTCAGTACAATAACAATTGTATTACCAAGGCCTTGGGTTTAGTAATCCAACTAAGAACAACACACAAACGGGGCATTTAACCCATAGTATAGCAAAGCACAAGAACTTAGCTTCGTTAGACCACGTACCCATACTGATGTCATGGGGACATGCCCACGTTGTAGCAACAGTGATACTAGTTCTTTCTTCTTCGATAGTACCTATAGAGGACAATCACTGAAAGGTCCGGTTCTACAAATACAAAATGTGCTAACACATATAGTCCGAGAGCACTGACCAATGACTAAAGGTACGTCACCCTACTTAAGGAAGACTAATGTGTTATGACCTTTGTTCAATGGAACACCCAATTCCATTAACCGGCCAAGAACTACTTTCTTATGATTTAAACTTCTGGTATTTCATACCTTACTATGTTGAACGTCCCAACACACAGATCATCTATTTAAATCAAGTTGGACCTTATTGCATGTTTTACTTATATGTAAGAAAGTATGTATAAAGATTATAGTTTTTCACACATTATCTTAGAATCAGATAGTCTTTTTGGGTATAAATCCCAACAGATTCCCACTTGCTCTAATAAGAATATCTAGTCATTTCATAACTCATACAGTTATCTAAATGCTTTCGAAAACATTCAACTGTCCTAGAGTCTCTATGAAACTATCAACTAGATAATATCATTAAAAGATACTGGGTATCTCACTCAAATAAAACTATCTGGTAATTTCATTTCCCATACAGTTATCTGAATGCTTACATAAACATTCAACTGTCTATAGAAACCATGAATAGCTATACCAAACTTATTGTTGAGAGATACTAAGTGACTCATTTGTGCATAGCCCTTTGATATATCTTGGATCTCAATGCAAAGTAAATTTCTAGCCAATCATGTATCAAGCAGTTATCTAAATATTATCAAACATTCAACTATTCAAAGATAATAAAAAAAGCTCTGCTAGAACTAACACTGAAAGACACATCGTATCTTTTTTGTGCATTCATTCTTGCTTATTTAGAATCCTCAGTTACCCTTAGCCATCAATGATCATGTACTAAGGATTTTTCAAAGTAATTCTGTGAAGAACTACTAAAGAAAAGCTCCTCTATAATCATTTCTAATGCTGCTTCTCTGATTTGTAACAAGTCTACCGAATATTTGTAATTGCTTATTCCGAATATGATAGTATAAATCCATAATGGATTTAATATCTATTCCTATCTCTTCGAAAATTTACAAATATTATGTAACTAACAAACAAATTATTATATATAATCTCCGGTACTTGAAAAGCACCTGGTTATATATATTCAATCAATTGTTCAACTAGCATCCACAAGAGTCTATTATCAGTAATTTGTCAAACATGATATGTGAATTTTCAAAATTGCAAAGCAATCAAAACCCAATTCACATAGTTCTTTTTCCTTTTCTTGAGTAATGAAAGACAAAGGAAATATCACAATACAAACATTTGAAACTAACAAATGTTCTTTGGATTTATCATGTTTTACTTACATGCCAATTTGTCATGAATATGTGATATCTAATAAATTAATACTGTTTCGTATGTCTAATTCTTTCAAAACTTACATACATAGTATTCTTATTTATCATCAAATCATTCTTGACAATTTCCTTATGGCGTATAGACTCTTTATCTAATGATATTACCCTATTTCAAAAATAGAATGTCATTAAAAACAATACTTAATCTCTTATTTTCTTAAAGTGCAACTACGTTTTGATATCTATAAGACTTTTAAGTCTCATAACAAACCTATGCTCTCTTGAGGACTCACGCGAACTTTAGTCTACTGAAAGACTAAATGTTTTACAAGATATGTACTATTAACCTTTTCGGTAATCATACTGAATCTATTTGTATCCATATAAGGGATATTAGATCCGATCAAATCCTAAGACTCAATATATTGATTACCAAAAATCAACATTCTGTAAATAACATTAAGGATAACTCTTACTGTTGCTAGTGATTTCCAATTCTGAATAATTCGATTTTTGCTCTCCAAAAATTTAGTCGAATTCACTTGCAGAACTCAGGAAAGCTCCCACTATAATAAGGATCCTAAGAATTTTAGAGATTAAATTGTTAATAGAGATTCTAGGAAAGTATTCTCATCTCTTAATTCTACTTTATTAGAACATAGGACATTTATTCGTGTATGTACCTTTCAAGTATCTAACATTGATGTTTGATGTCGGCAAACATCATATGTTCTTGAAGTAAATACAAATAATAACTAGAAATTTTGAATAATTCCTAACTTGAGAAACAGACTTAATTTTTCTTTGCAGAGAAATTACAGTATATCTGTTTTTCGTCTCCACTCTAGTTTCTTCTTCCATCTTCTATTTTCCTTTCTAGACACCCAAATAGATAGGGAATAGATTAGAAGACCTTAAGGTGAGTAGATCAGGCTGTCCAGTTATTTTTGCAAGACAAAATCTCTAGCATCATTCTGCAAAACAATAAGATATGTATCGTTCTCGTCTACTTTATGTGAGAAAAAATTTTAAAATCCTGGGACTTCAAATAATCATTTATTCGGGAGCTCATTACACACGTATCCCGACTAGCCTTAGGAGGGATATGGCAGAGGATATATAGGGAGAGTTGGGTGTTAGAGTAGTCTTTTTCTTTTTTCTTTTGTCACGAAATCTGGATTTTGGCAAATTAAAATTCATGAAAATGATAAATATAAAACTATCTTTAATGTGCCCTTTGGGCAATATGAATGGAACGTAATGCCTTTTGGCCTTAAAAATGCCCCATCAGAATTTCGAAAGGTCTTGGATAACATATTTACACCTTATAGTTCCTTGACTATAACAGATATAGATGACATTCTTATATTTAGCCAATCATTAGAACAACATTTTAAACATATTAATATTTTCGTTGACATTATCAAGAAAAATGGGCTAGTAGTAAGTGTTAAGAAATTTGTTCTCTTTCAAACCCAAATTGGATTTTTAGGTCACGAATTAGATCAAGGCCTTTTTAGACCCATCCAAAGAAGCCTAGAATTTGCTAATAAATTTCCTGATGAAATAAAAGATAAATTTTTTACATCTTTTTGCAAGACTTCTTTTGAAGCTTTACAGTCTATTCTTAGTAAAAACTTTTTATTAACCAAATCATCTTGAAATTTTTGTATGCACAAAACAATTGATAGAATTTCTTTTTTGAGTAGTACTATAGTTTAGTTGAGTAGAATTCCAAAGATGAGATAGTATGGGATAACAGAATAATCAAAGGAGGAGTAAAGATAGATCAAAAAGGGATTTAGTTAAGCAACATGGCTTTGATACCAATTCTATTCAGGATCAATAAATATTAAAAAAAATGCAATTATGAATGAAATAGGTGCTATGTGCACTTCAACATAGTACTTTCATCGGAGAGCTGCAAGTTATCCTTGGATAACCTGTTACTCATAGGATAACCAGACTGTCTAGTCTACCAAACCACTGTTATGTTATCCTTGTCGACTAATTATATACTGTGTGTGTTGTGATTTTTTTAAAAATCATTTAAAGCGATTTAAAACAAATAAACTTGCAAGGTTTCAAATAGATGATCTTATTGAGACTTCAAATAGAGAAATGTAGTACACAAGTTTTCGAGATTACAGAGAATTTTGAACTTGTGTAAAATTCTCTCTGCCTCTCTCTTCTAATTCTCCCATATTTTTAATCAGCTAATGGGATTTATTCGGATTTCAAATTGTTTCTTTCAATTCTGAATAGTATCTCCACTAAAACCAATTATTCAAAAGCATAATTTAAACTCAGAAAAGCAAATTATTCTTTCCACTCAGAAAAGAATTTTCCATATCTCCATTATCATCTGATTCGATTTCTTGATCGGATTCTTCAAGTTCGGCTAACAATTCAGCAAGTTCTTTCTTGATTTGAGTTATACTTCTTCTGGAGCTAGTTGATGCAGAATCTTCTATTTTTTCTTTTTGACCTTCTTCAATTCTGGGAGACCATCCTCCAATTTTTATTTCTCGGCACAAATGTCTAATAATATCAATAATTTTTGTAGAGAAATTCCAACTTATAACAAAACTTGTTTTATTTTTCATGAAAAATTTGCAGTGTCGGATTAAGGGAGGTTGTGAAAGCAAACTTTCTTCTTTAACAAAATTTTCAAATTCCTTCTTCTTCTGTTCATCTAGTATGTCTGTTGTGGCAATAAATGTGTTCCACCAGTTAAAGAACCATCTGGGAAATTTTGTTATTTTGTTCTTGTTATACTTGACGAACCAAGTATGAGTCATTTCTCTCAAATAAAGAAAGTTGTTCCATGCATTCAAGTAATCAATGTAATTGTAAGAAGCTGGTCTGTAAGGTACTTTAAATTGAATGGGGGCATGGATTTGTCTTGTTTTCCAGTTCTCCAAGTCAAGCATATTAACAATTCTGAATTTAGAGTATGCTATTCCTCTGTCATTTTGTTCATGCTCTATTTCCACCGATCCTAAATCAACTAAAACATGTTCATAGAAGGCTCTTGTTTTTTAATGGATTGGCTCCAAATACATAGCTTATTTTCTGATAGGCCTCAGGTAGAATAGTTTTTACATATTCTTTTTCAGATAGTTGGGCAAGTCCTTTTTCAATTGTGAAGATAGGCATGATTGCTCTAGTATGATTTTCATGATGAACTTTTCCTTTATTTTTCTCAAGTTTGGAAGGGGTTTCAGGACAAATTGCTTCTTTGTATGTGGAAGGGGTAGTAATGGTATAAAAAGAAGAATCGGTTTTAATTGGTTTGGATCCAATTGGTTTTGGGTTGGTTTTTTCTGGGCTAATTGGATTAGGAAAATGGGCTAGTACTGAGTATCTATTTTGTGGAGTCTGTAAACCGCTTTGGGCTCCCACTCTCAGTTGTCCTGATGTGGTTGGCCTCATTTTCCTGTAAAAATTCTCTAGTCAAGAAATCCTGTAAACAATTCTTTTCTCTAGGTATAAAATCAATGTCGAAATCAAAACTGGATAATAGTGCTTGAAATCTAGTAAAAAATTTATTTAGAAACTAGGTTTTTATCAACTTTTTGTAAAACCTCTTTTGGTGCTTTACAATCAGTTCTTAATAAAAAAATTTTATCAATCAAATCATCTTGGAATTTTTGAATGCACAAAACAATTGATAAAATTTCTTTTTTAATAGTACCATAATTTAGTTGCGTAGAATTCCATAAATGGGAATAATATCTAACAAGTTGTTCTGTTGAAGAGTCTGACTTCTTTTGTTTTAGTATGCCTCCACAACCAATATTAGAGGCATCTGTTTCAACAATCATATAGGCAATTGGAATAAGACTAATTTTTTTGCACTTACTACCAGCCCATTTTTCTTGATAATGTCAAGCAAAATATTAATGTGTTTAAAGTGTTGTTATATTGTTGGGCTATAAATGAGGACATCATCTATATAAGTGATAGTAAAACTACTATAAGTAGTGAAAATATCATTCATTACTTTTTAAAATTCATAAGTTGCATTTTTTAAGCCAAAAGGCATGACATTCCATTCAAATTGACCAAATGGGACATTAAAGGCTGTTTTGTATTTATCGTCTTCATTGATTTTTATTTGCTAGAAGCCTGATTTCATGTCAGATTTACTATAGATTTTGGCATTTATAGTTCTTTTTAACAAATCTCTTTTATTGGTAATGAGATATGTAATCCATTTTAAAACTTTGTTTAGAGGTTTGTAATTTATATCTAGTCTAGGGGTTCCTCTTTCAATTTCACTATTTTTATTAACATAAAAGGCTGAACAACTCCAAGGAGATTTTGAAGGTCTAATTAATTTCTTATCTAATAAATCTTGGATTTCAAATTTACAATATTGTATTAATTCAGTATTCATTTGTATGGGTCTAGCTTTGGTGGGTATATTTAGTTTAGTAAATGAATCAATATAAGGTAACCTAATTTCATGGAATTTTCTTGTCCAGAAAGCAGAAGGTATGTCAAAACAGATATCAGATAAAATGTTTTCTTTTAATTGTTTAATTTTTTCTTGGTTGATAGGATCTCATAATTGTTTTGATATTTTTAGATTTGCAATTTCATCTTTTAAGAAATTTATTTGATTATCCTTTTGTAAAATTGGTTTTTCTTTTAATTTGCTAATAAATTTAGTTTGAGGATTTATAAGAAAAAATCCTTAGTTTTTAGAGAAAAATCCTTGATTTTTATAACTATATAAATATAAAATTTTCGAAAGGTTCTTACACTTATTGTTTCAAGATATTGGGAAATTTCTTTATTATCAGAATTTTCTTTTTCTTTTAATTTACTTGTAGAGGGTTCTGTTGATTTTGAAGTTCTTGGTTCAAATTTATTCAATGAAGATTGTTCTTTTAGTGTGACCAATTCTTCTTTAATTTGGGAAATTTCAATATCATTAATCATGTCTTTTTGTTTTAGGACTTTTAAATCTTCTTTTATATTTTTGATTTCTAAGTATAAATCTTGAATATTTATTTGGGATGTTTTTTGTTTAAATTTATTAAATATTTCTTTAGGCTAAATAGTTCTTCTTGAGAAGATTGTTGTTGGCTAGTAAAAATGGATTCTTTTAATTTATTTAAATATTCCTTTTTAGTTTCTTCATCTTCTATTTTGTCTGATATAATTCTTTATTGTTTTTGTTTATTCTATCAAATCTTATCATGTTTTTGCATAAATCACTACAACATATTCCTAGTTGGGTACAATTTTCCTTTTCAGTTTCTGATTAAAAACTAGATTCAATTTCATTTAATATGTCAGAAGAAGATTCAGAACTACTAGTTTCATTATCAATATTGTTTTCTTCTTTGTCTAATATTTTAAAAAGTTGTTCTTCTATATTTTTGTCTAAAGATAGAGTTTTAATTTTCTCTTTTTTCTTTTTAAGTTTTGGACATTCATCAGCTTTGTGTTCTCTTTGTCCTCAACAATAACATTTATATTTTTGTTTCATTTTTTATTATAATTTTGTTTATCAAATTTCTTTTTCTTTTTAAAATGTTTTTCATTGGATAAGATGGTGGTTTTAAAGGACTATATCCGAAGACTTCACAAAAGTCACCTAGTTCATATTTTAAGTTGGTACATAATTCATGTCCTACCGTATTTACAAAACTAGTTAGTTGTCCTTAAGTAATTTCGTCTTAAGGTATAATGTTATCATATTCTTGATTAAATTTTTTGCCTAAGTTTTTCTGCAAAAAGTGGAGGTAGTCCTCCCATAAATTTTTCTTTCCAGTAAGCTACTTAACTATTTGGCCTTAATAAGACTTTACTTATAAAAACATCTTTGTACCATTTAAAATCATGTAAATGTCTACATCTTAGATTAGCTAAGATTTCACTATGTCTTTCTTGAAAAGCATTAAGGTCTCCAACAAAATGTTTTGTAATTGTATAAAGTAAAACATTAGTTGAATCAGAAATTGTTGCAAAGGAGGTTTTTTCTTGTCTATCTTCAATTTTATTACTAGTAACATGTTTAGTGATATTTAATATAGATTGTTTTTTATCTTCTTTTGAATAATTATCCCACCAATTTCTGAATGACAAAAAAAATTAAGTAATAAGGTTTAGTGCAATTCCTTTATATTCTTTACAACTTCCTGAGATTTTATAGGCAGAGGATGCCATTGCCATTTCATGGATTACTGTCATTATTTGATGTTCTGCAAATCCATCTATGTTCCATTCAATTATAGCACTACCATTATAAAGATTTTGTGGTTTTATAGGTTCTTCAAATTGTAAGTCAGGGAAAGATGGTCTGGAATAATAATTTTTAGTGTTAGGATT
>JAWZTD010027081.1:0-16098 GCA_035221335.1 Echites panduratus
ATTATTATTGTTAAGTTTTACTTAGTTAAGATATAATTATTATTATTAAGTTAGATCTGCAGAAATCCCAACATCTGTGAATGTTTAAATATCATCCATACATATCCGTACAATTTCAATATTAAAACTTCAAAAATTTAAAAAAATATATATTGAAATCTTGAAAATTTTTTATGATTAAATATAAATGATTAGTTAAAAAAAAAAAAGGCATAGTTCTATCAAAACTCCCCTATTTTGTAATCCCAACCGATGTAGGAATAGTTCTACCAAAACTACCCTATTTTCTAATCTCAACCGATGTGGGAATAGTTCTACCAAAACTCTCATATTTTCTAATCCCAACTGAATGTGGGATTAGATTTGTGCCACACCAACACTTGCAGCCTACACGAAACATCAAATTATTATTATTGTTATTTCAATTTTTGATGTTTGAAAATTTTCAAACTATTAGGGCATATCCTTGGTGATTTTCCTTTTTCATCTTTTAAATGCCCAATACAACTTTTTACTCCCTCCATCCAAAAAATAATATGAAATTTTAACATGCTCAAATTTTAAGGAAAATTAATTCTCGATCGGTGCGAAATCACCTCTAAGGAAATGGCTGGGACTTCGAATTTCCGAGGAATTTCTGGAGGAATACAATTATCCTGTCTCAGTGGGTTGATTGAGTCCTGCTTACCACTTCCACTGTCGCCCGAGTATTCTGCAGCTGCGGCTTTCCATGAGTTGTCCCAGATCTAAAGATCCATGCTTGTAGTTTGAAGATCTCTCTGCTTAGTTGCCAATAGGTCTTCTGAAGTAAATTATTCCGATAGATCTATCATCCTTTAATTATGTGGTGGTGGCTGTGTTGTTGGGAATCCTATCAAATCAATGATTGGATCCATTGGATACTGCGATTCAGGCCTTTCAGTTGACATGGCAGATTTTTCATCCAAGATAGGTTGGACTTGAAGAGAATTGTTTTTATTTGAGGACTCCTTCTCTAATTCGGCAACTTGTATTGGAGTGGTGGTGGAATTTCCGATAATGGCTTCCAACACATCATGTTTTGCTGGGTTCTTGTCTGCCTCTTTCTCAATTTTGTCATCTTATATTTGGGTCTTTGTGGAATTTCCTTGTTGAAATAATTCTTCACACGCTGCTTGTTTGATGGGATCCTGTCAGCCATAATTGAGATATTTGATTTGTCCTTTTCTTGTCAATAATTGCTCATTAATTAGAAGTTTCATATATTTAGGTCAATGAACAAGATTCTAAGCACTTAAAGTCAAGAAATAGATGAAAAATATTTTTTCATACAACTTAAAGTTAAAGAGTAGTGATGAAAATCTCTGCAATACCAATAAATATATTCAAGCTCTTTGATCCCAATTTGGCACTAACAATAGGCAAAACACTTTCAATTCATCAACAATTCTGTCTCAATCAATAAGAGATTTAATTTCAAATAAAACATTTCTTCACTAGAGATTAATTGAAAATTTTGTTGCTCTACTTTTACTTTCACTTTTGATCTTTCCATTTTTTGTATTTTTTTCTTTCGCACTGACCGAAGAAGAATAATAAACACTTAATAAATTAAATCAGCCATTGTTTTTGGGCTTTGGCTCGATCCACACAAACTATTGATCACAAGAGACTCAAGACAGATGTAGAAGAACAAAACGCAAACATTCATAAGATATAAGATTCCAAAGAAAAGTATGATCTAGGCTTATGATGAAAAATCTAGTCCAACCTTATGATGAAAAATCTAGGCTTTGGTACCAATTATATGATGTGATCTCAATTGGAAACCTTCTTCATCTATTCAAAACACACTAATTGAACAGTCCCAAAAGTCATCACAAGATCATTGCTAGAATATTGACTTTTGTTGTCTTCTAACATCAACTAATGTCTTGCATTTGGTAAACTAATTGAAGACCCTAGTTATTGAATTGCTCCAAAGAAGTTTGTCGAGAACCCTAAAAGAGTTATTGAAGAATCCTCAAGGACCAAGCTTTGATCCACAAATAGAATCACTCAAATTCAATAAGTTGTTTGTAAAAGTTGTGATTCAAATCATAATTGAAGGGATATTTATAGCCCAAAAATCAGCTTTAACCTAATAGAGACTTGGCGGGGACTTAAAATACATAAAAGCCCCTAAAAGATATCAAAAGCTATAAGAAAAGTCAAGAAAACAAAGTAGAATGCCGCAATAACATTGGTTGACCACCTATTAAAAGGCCGGCACCAGTGCCAATGCCATTTAGCCTCAGTATCACTTCTCTACAAGTGCTGATTTTGGAAGGATGACTTGATAGTGGTTCTGCATAGACTGGTTGGAGCCAATTCTTCAAGCTTGGTTCCTTTTGTGCTCCTTCCTCGATTGCTTTCAAATAATGCTTCTTCAAGGTATTGTCCAAGGTTCTTATGATCATATTCTAAGCTAGCAAAAACTTCTTTATTATCATTAAAGTCTTGAGTCTTGATAATGTTAAAATGCTTCGTTGAATCAACATCATCTTCAAATGACATCGTCTCAAAGATTGCATCAGAGTCAAGTTGATCTTCCTTTCCTTGAACAATTACCATGAACGCTTCTTAACTTTGAAACCATTGACCTTGTGATAGGTCTGTAACGTATCTTTGCAGTCAGATCACCATCATTCCCCCTCTCCTCAAAAGGATTCATCCTCAAATTGCCTCATTTACATCAAAAGGGGAAAGATCAGTAACATTAAAGGTAGAGCTCACTTGGTGCTTACCTTGAAAATTGGCTTTGTAAGCGTTGTCATTGACTTTCTCTATGATTTGGAAAGGACCATCTCTTCTGGGATCAAGTTTTGTCGTTCTTGCTTGTGGAAACTTTTCTTACTTCAGATGCAATCAAATCTAATCTCCAACCTCAAATGTCAATGGTCCTATTCCCTTGCTGTGTTGTTTTGCATAGCGTTAAATTTGGGCATAATTGTTCTCATTGGCTTGTGTTTGCAATTACTTTGTCAACTCTACCTTCCTTTTGCTATATAGACTATGAACATCACTCAGACCTAAAGGAGTCAAATCTGTAGGTGTTAGTGGATTAATGCCATAAACCAATTCAAAGGACTAAATTCCAAAAGGTGTTAGACGTTTTGTTAGGCTTTCTACAGTGCACTGGATTGCTACAGTACTGCTACAATGACAACAACAATTTCTTTGAGTTTCGATTTTTTTTTTGTCATTTTTCGTTATTTTAAAGAGTGTTTTGTGTCTTTAACACCCAAGAACAAATTCTTATGTTAGATTAGGGATGAAACACTATAAATACATCCTTATCAAGTAGTTTAATTAACCATCTTTGAATCAAGAACATATTTTTCTCTTTGAGAGTTTTCTCTTGAAAGATCAAACATGATCTTTTTTGAGGATTTGAGCTTAAAACTCTTCTAGGGTTCTTGGACAATTCTTAGGACTTCTTGCACTTCCACTGTCGGGGTGTGATTATTCTACGAAAATCAAATCATTGGTTAATCTTGCAAGACAATATAGGTCAATGAAACAATCATGATCTTTGATGAAGTCTTGGGAACTTGCTATGTGATAAAATCCATGGAGTTAGGCCATTGATATGAGAAATTTTATTTCCAAGGAATCACATGACATAGCTAGATTATGTGTTGTCTTCCAACATCAGCCAATGTCTTGCATTTGGTAGACTAATTCAAAACCCTAGCCTAGTGATTAAATTTCTCTAAAGAAGTTAGTCAAGAACCTTAGAAGAGTTTTTGAAGAATCCTCAAAGAAACCAAGTTTTGATCCATAAATGGTATCACTGAAATTCGATAAGTGTTTGTAAATGTTGTGATTCAAATCACAATTGATGGGTTTTTATAGCCCTAAGATCACTTTAACTTGATAGAGTAGTGGTTGGGACTTAAAATACATAAAAGCCCTTAAAAGTTATCAAAAGCTATAAGAAAAATCAAGAAAACAAAGTAGAATGCATCTAGAACAGAGGCTGACAGGCTCCTATCACAGGGGCAGTGCTAGGGCTGGTTAGCCTCAGTATCGCTTCTCTGCAGGCTCCAGTTTTGGAAGGAGGACCTAAGAGTGACCGGTGCTGACCGATTGGAGCCAATTCTTCAAGCTTTGTTCCTTTTGTGCTTCTTCCTTGCATGCTTTCAAATGCTGCTTCTTCAAGGTGTCATCAGTTCTTATGATCATATTCAAAGTTAGAAAATGCTTCTTTATCATCTTTAAAGTCTTGAGCTTTGATAATGTTAAAATACTTTCTTAAACTGACGTCAACTTCAAGTGACATCCTCTCAAAGATTGTATCAAAATCAAGTTGATCTTCTCTTCTTTGAACAAATATCATAGATGCTTATCTTAACTTTGAAGCCATTGATCTTGTGATAGGTTCATTAGGCATCTTTGCAATCGGATCGCCATCATTCCCCCTCTCCTCAAATGGATTTGTCCTTGAATTGGCTCCATCTACATCAAAAGGAGAAAGATCACTAACATTAAAGGTACTTGATACTTACCTTGAATATCAACTTTGTAACATTGTTATTTTCTCTGTGATTTGGAGTTGACCTTCTCCCCTAGGATCAAGTTTGGTCTTTCTTGCTTGTGTTGCTTAGATGTATTCAAACCTAATCTCCAACCTCAAATGTCAATGGTCTTCTTCCTTCGTTGTGTTGTTTTGCATAGAGTTAAATTTGGGCTTGAATGTTCTCCTTGGCTTTGGTTTGCAATTGCTTTATCAACTTTTTTCACTCAAAGGTAAAGGAGTCAAATTCATAGGTGTTAGTGGATTAATGTCATAAACCAATTCAAATGAAGAATAAGGTGTAGAAAAATGTAAGCACATATTGTAAGCTAAAGCTCCCTGCCCGGCCACACTTTGCCAATTCTCCAATGATAAATTAGAACTCTAACGTCTCTGCTTAGGATTTCCTTTCAATTCCCTCTCTTCCATTTTAGAGATAGATAATGGGAACGCCACTACCTTTTAAAAGCGTAAACTAAATACCAAGAATGATTCAGACAAGGGAGCATGAAAAAGTATAGCACCATCAGAAGAAGAGTAGGACAGACATATGGCATGCTGAATCTGAGAACTATCCAATCAAAACAAAATGAAGAGCAAATTGATAAGTTTGCAACAAGTTTAAATTTTGCTGGACACCATTTTCAAACATATGGGCGGGCCAATCAAATTTTGGAACAATACATGATTTTTAGTGTTATCAGGTAATTTTTTTTATACGTAATCAATAATTAATTATATTTGATATTATTGCTGCATGCAATTTTGTCTACATTATCATTGGAATGTCAAGAAAAATTATCATTTGAACCATTTTTATACCGGAATCTTTGGCTATTGTTGTGAACTGTCATGGGCTTGGTGGTGTTTGTAGATCTGAACTTCCCTGTTGTCTAGGTCTCACTGCCGTCACTAGCGCTGCGCTAGACAAACATTAAGGAAGGAGGAAAAAAAACCATTAAGGATGTAAGAATTTTGGATCAAATATCAGAGATGAAAATAGACATTTTCCAAGCAAAAATAAAAAATAAAAAAATAATTTGACAAAGCTCGTTGTCAAATTGGACAAATATCAATATTTGTCACTCATAAAATTTTTGAATGATTGATTATGCCATAATATTATTCATACTTTCTCCCATTAAAATATAATGTTTCTTTTTTATATTATTATGTTCGTTAAAAATAATTAAGTCAAGGTAGAAATGATGTTGATCTTACAAAAAGAGGAATGACGTTCGTACCTCTGTGGAGAAAGTTGAACTCCCTACGCACAGGGAGAATCTCTCTTGAATATACTCTGATGATAGAGTTAAAATCTTAAATATAAGAGGATATGATAGATTTTAGTTCCAGAGTTACCTCAATTGAATATCTCTCTTGAACATTCATTTTCGTCATTTAGTCGTCATCTCCACTTGACCCTTCTATGGACCAGGTCATCAGGAGATGTGATTGGTAGGTATCTAAATTTGGGGACAAATTGTGGGAATTCATTAGGTATGGTTACTATTCCAATCATTTTTAATAATCATTGTGTGTTAGGATCGTCATACCTTGAGGATCCAACAATCCATATGTCCTTTATTATTTTTTTTATAACTCAGGTTGTAAGGTTATACCTGATTAATCCTGTACCCCTCAAGCACCTTCGTTTAGGTCATCTAGAGGAGGTAAATTGAGGGATATGTACGAAATGGATTTCACAGCATGAGATCTGTACACTTCTGCATACAAGGAGTCTAACACTATAGGGCTTATCATTGCTGCTTTCACCATCTCGCCTGTACCCCTGGGGCTAGAGGATTATCAAAAAAAATATCTTCCTTCTCGCCTCCATGATGACTCAAACTGAAGACCTCCACATAAATAAATGTGGGGTATATACCAACTTGACCACACCCACTTGTCGTCATCCCTTTCTTTTATGGAGCTGAGGTGGATAAGCAAGGCGCCTTATTTATCTGAAGTGGATCTGGCTGGGCGAGTTAAGATTACCTGCCAAGCTGGCTCATCTAAAATAAATCCTTACCCCTCCAGTTTATTAATCCTTGCTCAGATGTATTTCTATAAATAGTAGTAGTAGATCTCATAAGATGTAGAAACGGTTCACAACATATTTATTCAAAGCAGACATTCCCATTGCAAACTAATAACTAATGAACAATAGTCGGTCGAATATTTCGGTATATATAATGGTTGAAATGATAATTTTTCTTCACATTCAGGTCTTTGTTAAGTCTTCTTCTATAACAGCAGCTCCACCGTCGGCTTATGACGTTGATTAGTCCTACTTGATCAATTAAAATGATCAATTTATCAATGTTAGTCCTACTTGATCAATTAAAAAAAGTTATGACGTTGATTAGTCTAATTAACCAATTCAAAAGTTACGTGATCAATTTTTTTAACAAAAAGATGAACAACTTTAATAATTAAGTTGGTGGTAGTTTGCTCTAAAACGCATGAAGATATTACCTTTTTTTTAATTGCTTTTAAAAGTTTCATTTCTTTTTTTTTTTTTTTTGATAACCTAAGTTCCAAGTTTACACTTGACTAATCCTGAACCCCCCAAGCACCCAATCTAAGCCACCTGGAGGATGTAAATCTAGGGATACGCATGAGATGGATTCTACTGTATGAGGTCTTTACACTCCTGTGCACAAGAGCCCAACACTACAGGGCTTACATCACTTCAAGCTGTTCCGCCCTCCTCTTGGCATTACAACACTTGAAGCTGCTCCTCCTAAGTCTTAAACCCCCACTCTGCCACTGGCATTACAACACTTGAAGCTGCTCCTCCTGAGTATCAAACCCCCACCCGCCACTGAAAACAAGACTTGTCATTGCTGCTTCCACCATCTCGCATGTGCCCCTAGGGGCTAGAGGTTCAACCAAGAAACTACCTTTCTTCTCTCCTTAATGGTGACTCGAACTCAAGACCTCCCTTAGGGGAGAGACTTAAGATTGGGGATGTAAGTCAACTTGGCCACCCCCCACTTAGGGTGTAAAAGTTTCATTTCTTATATACTTTGAGGGTGGATCTGACAAGAAAAATGGTCACAAGGAATCTACTTTAGAAAACAACTCTTGCTTAGTGATGATGCCGGAATTTGGTGAGGGGTAAATCAGTCTTTCGGCTGTGTGGAGGACCTGCATGACAAGAAGGTCAGAATGAAATTGGGGTGATCCCAATTTCACTACGAGGCTAAAGTTAGCAAAATGCCTGAAGCTAAATTGGGAAAGTAAATTAAGAGAGGCTAAGCGCAGTACCTTATTTAGAGATGTGTTATCCTATTTATAGACAACCATGACGATTCCATTAGTGGAGCATTAATGGCATAATTCTTCGATGGAGGATATAACACATTTGTTCTTAATTTTGTATAAGTATTAAATCAGTCTCCTTGGAGGGTTATTTGCTTGTAATTGAATGAGTTATTTCTTGTGAACTTGTATATTTTTGTATAGTTCACAGAATGAGGATAAAATCCATGTATATATTGCATGAAAAGGGTAATGTAATTGTTGGTAAATTGAGGTGTAAATGCACCATAATATATCATATGCCCTTTTTCTTTTGTTTTTTTGAGGTGTAAATTGAGGATTCCTTTACTTTAATCATGAGTGATAAGCTTTTGGCTCGAGAATATTAGTAACTTAATAATGGGACCGTTGCCAAAATAATGGATTCCTTCAGGATTTACAAATCCGTCTGGTTTTCTGACAACAATCGGGTTTTGGTCCTTTCAGGATTTCTTACCCCGATCGAGTTTTCCCAACCTTTCCGGTTTTCTGACCCGATCGGTTTTTAACAGCGTTTCAGGTTTTCTGACCCCGATCGGGTTTTAGTCCTTTCAGGATTTCTTACCCCATTCGTGTTTTAACAACCTTTTAGGATTTCTGACCCCGATCGGGTTTTAACAACCTTTATGGTATATCATATCATGTGGGTAGGCCAATATGATGAATTGGCTAAGACGTTAAAATAACATTTTGACGTGAAAGGTTAGAATCGGCTATTTTATGTGAAATGGGAGAATGGTCCAATTTTATATGAAATGGACTATTGTTTAATTGGAATTAAATGTAGTGTTCTACTAAAGAGTTGTGTGATGTTGAAAGCATCGGCTAGTTTGATTGATAGAAAGTGTAACTATGGTAGCCGAAAGTCTAGACTCACTAATTCGCTCTCTTACTAAATGCACGTCTCATCAGATGTTTATTATTGGGATTTACGCCAATCTAACGGTGAGATTCAAATAAGTGTTTTTGGCCATTGGTTTCTCGAAACTGCAAATAACAAAAGTGAGGTTAAGGGATAAACCCTTTATCATTTGTGAGTTTTGTATGTTGAAGAGCTTTTTAGGACAATAGCGACAGAGCAAGGCAATTAGCATCGAAAGATTGAAAAGTGCACTGGATAATCACTGTGTTTACCAAAATTGTATTTGGTAATACTCTGGTGTTTTATGGGGAAGGATTTTTGCGTTTTCTAGAATAGTAACTGGTAAATTTTCTTTTATCTTGCAATGTTGATCGTGTTCTTGGAACCTTTATATCCATGGATGCTGAAAAAGGTATTTAATCTTGTCTTTATATTTTTGTTTTTAGAAATCAGTTTGTAAAGATGACCGATAGTGAGACCAGGTCAGAGGATCGGGAGTTGAGTGTTGGTTCAATTGTGAGAATGTTTGCTGCGATGGAAGGGGATGCTGTGAATAGTGGAATAAGAGGAGAAGAGGAAGCTGTGGAATCGTCTACCATAGGATCGGTATGTGAGGAGGTGATTAGAATCGGTGATATCGAAAGTGGTGGGAGACCCGTGAGTACAAGATATCACTATGGGGAGATGGTAACAAACTACCCGTATGTGAAGGAAAATTTGAGCAGAATAGAGGTAGACTATCGTCCACCACTAAATATTCATGCGGAGGAACACAAGGATCTAACCGATCCTACTTATGATGAAGGGGAAAATGCAGGAGTTCGTCAATATCAAAGTACTGAGTGTAGGTTTAGTAATGCTAGGGGTCTAAGAGAAGCTTTTGATTTGCCCGATACTTGTGAATTGAGAATCGGAAGGGTGAATACGAGTATTAGGATACCCCATGAGGGTTTTCAAACTACTTATGTAGACCATTTTAAAGCAGGGCTAAGGGTACCGATTCATCCTTTGTTAATAGATATTATGGTATTCTTCCGAATTCAACTAGGACAATTGAATCCTAACTTTATTAAGGCAACGATCGCTTTTATTTTAATGTGCCGAGCACATGGGATTAGGATCAGCTTAGAGTTGTGGAGAAAGTGTTTCATGTTATGCCATAAGTACAAGTCTAAAGAAGGTCAAGGATTCTTTTATACCCAGAAAAAATCTTCAGAATCGGCTATCCTTCATTGACCTACTTCAATTCACAACTGGAAACAAGACTATATTTACATTAGAGATGAGAGTTAGTCAAAAATTGACTTTGAGTGGAATGAAGCAAAAAGTGTCAATAATAAGAATCCGATTCTTGAAGGGGTCGATTCTAGTGATTATTTGAAATTAGAGAATTTTGGATTCTTATTGAAGTGTTATGAGAACTGGGATGATGAACTATTGAAAGTAGGTGGAGTGAAGGATCTGCAGGAGTTAAATTTGATATCATTACATATGTATCCTTACATGTTATGTTTTGTGTTTTGAAGTGTTTGAAGGATGGTATAATTTTATGCTGATTGTATTGTTTGTTTTGCAAAACAAGAACTTGGAAGAAATTTGGTGGCTCCGTTCGCCACCAAAAAACAATCATCTGGTATGGTACCGAATTATGAAATAGTTTGTGAAGTACCTACAGATAAGAGTTACAGCTTTGTAACTGGTAAGAATAACATGTTTTATATTAATGGAATGTTTGCAGTAAAGAAAGGGAGAGCGGCAGATGCTATAGGAGCGGCTTCTTCAAATTGTAAGGAAAAGGTGGATGGTACAAAAAAGGCACCGAAGCCCATGGAAAAAAAGGATGATGGGGAGAAATTGATGCAATCATCAACTAGGGCTGAGCAAAATAGAGTAAATCTGATAGTGAGGGGAGAAGCATCAATATGATGATTCTGGAATCTGGTGAGGAGTAAATCATTCTTTAGGCTGTGTGGAGGACCTGCAAGACAAGAAGGTAAGAATGAAATTGGGGTGATCCCAAATTTACTCCGATTCTAAAGTTAGCAAAATGCCTGAACCTAAATTGGGAAAGTAAATTAAGAGCGGCTAAGCGAATTACCTTATTTGGAGGGGTGTTGTCCTATTTATAGACAACCATGGCCATTCCATTAGTGGAGCATTAATGGCATAATTCTTCGATGTGGGATTTAACGTATTTGTTCCTAATTTTGTATAAGTATTAACCCAGTCTCTTTGGAGGGTTATTTGCTTGTAATTGAATGAGTTATTTCTTCTGAACTTGTATATTTATGTATAGTTCACAGAATGAGGATAAAATCCATGTATATATTGCATGAGAAGGGTAATGTAATTGTTGGTAAATTGAGGTGTAAATACACCATAATATATCACTTGGGGGGAGGGAGGTTTTTTTCTCGTTGTCTAATTTTATAAGATAAGGTTACATTATTTCATCTTAGATCTTATTTAAGCCTTTTCTCACCATTCGGAAACTAATACTTCGGCACCAAAAACATCTTAGACACTCAAGAGAGTCACTTTGATATGGCTTTAAGGATTTTCAAACCTCCTTAATATTAAGCATAAAAGAATCATCAAAGGTACATGATAATGTTTGTATTGTTTATTGATATTAAGTGGATTTGGATGAAATAATAAGGTGGAGAACCTCAGGTAGTGAGATAGACTCACAAGGGTGCCTTGAACCACTATAAATCATTGTATCTCTTGCTTGATCATAGCCTTGACTACCTTGTTGAAATTTATTGTATGTCATTTTTTACACATCAATTGTTTGATAAATCGTCCAAACCAAAATAATTTTCTAATTTACAAAAAGGTGGTTTTTAAATTTGATTTTTCAAAGATTCAAAAACTTATTCACCTTGCCCCCCCCCCCCCAGTTTTTCAATTGGTATCCTAGCAGGCCTTCTTTTTTCTTTTTTCTTTTTTCCTTTTTCTTTTTTTAGATTACACTCCTTGAAGGAAAAGATCTCATGACTTCTTCAAACAATTTACCTTATGCTTGAAGTTCCACTACGCATAGACCTCCTTTATTTGATAGAACTAACTATAGTTGTTGGAAAAATCGAATTTGTATAAATTATGGAATATAATCTTAAACACCTACAAAAAAAAGGAAAATAATGTTATTGTGCCCAAGATTTTAGACGAATTTGATTATGAGGATTAAAGGAAAGTGAGTCTAAACATGAATATTCTACCATGTGCTCTTGATGCAAAGGAATCTAATAGAGTGAGTGGTTGCGAAACTGCTAATCAAATGTGGAAGCTACTTGAGGTGACGAGCTTTCCAGAATGAAGCAAACTGAATTTATTACTGAAATGTTCACAAGATTCACAAATATCACCAACGGATTGAAGTCTAATGGAAAGAAATTCTGCATGGGTGAACAATTGAAAGATTCTAGATTCATTATCAAAGGTTTGGGAAGCAAAGGTTATTGCTATTGAAAAATCAACGGACTTAAATCTTCTCCAAACTACATGAGGGAAGGATAATTTGGACAAACTAAATGGTAATAAAAAGAACTATGGAGATAAAAATAGATTGGGATATTCTCTTGCAAACAAGCATACACATATTAGAAATCACTTCATTAAGGCTTCATCTATTCATATATATGCCCATATTGTAATAGAACTGGTCATGTTGTTCTAAAATGCTTTGTTAAAAGAAAAATCAATCCGGAATGAAATCTATTTGGAGAGTAAAATGTCTGTGTCACCACTAACCCCCCCCCCCAAGGATCCAAAAATATTTATGTACCTAAAGTTTCTTCTTCTAATTAGATGTAGGCACCCTTGAAGTCAAGGGAAAAGATCAAAATGAAGGACTTTAAATGGCTCCTTGATAGTGGATGCTCAAGACATATAACCGGGAATGTTTCATCACTTGAAAACTTCACATCTTAGGATGGCGGCTTTGTGACTTTTGTTGATAGTAAAAATGGTAAAGTTCTTGGAGTGGCAATGTAGGTAAGATTCCCGTCAATATTGATGGAGATCAAGCTCAAATCTTACCTACTGGAATTATTTAAAGTCGAGCTTCAAAGATGAGGAAAGCTTTGATGTTATTTATGCAACGGAAAAATGATTCCTTTGATTTTGAAGGTTGAAGTAGATGTCAAAGCTTGAAGATGTTAATGAACACAAGAAGGTTTGGATTGTGACAAGGATTGAAGGCTTGGAGGACAATTTAATGAATAATTCAAGTATAGAAGGTATCAAGAAGAACCATGAAAAACTCAAAGAGAAATCAAGTCAAGAAAAGGATGAAAGTTGGCTGGAACTATAGGCAAAGCCGGTCAAGGCAACTAGTCAGCTCTAGTTAGCCTTAGAAGTTTTGCACTTGTAGAAGTGAACAATTGAGACGCACCAGCCCCAGCACCAGTTCCCCTATTTTCTGTGGCTGTTTGGATACATTTTCCATATTGTTTCAGTTTTCTTTGTTTCCTATTATGACTTGGTAATGTTTTGAACAAGGCTTGGGCTATAAATACATCCTTTCCATGTAATCGTATGAACTCAATCATTATGAATCAAGTTATACTTTTCTCCTTTGGAAGCAAAAACCTATCTAAAAGATGAAATCGATCTTTTGTCAATGTTTCGCATAGAACTTCTTAGGGTCCTTGAGAGACCTCCTAAGAGGCTTACTACTACTTTGGTTTATGGTAGGAAGGTTCCTTAAACTTGTAGATTGGTTGGGATTTTCTATAATCTTGGTCAATCTATATTCTAAACTTGAATCATTGACGAATTCGTGGGAATTTGATTCCACTTGAAAAGTTTTTAGGGGTTAGGCCTAAATTTGAGAAACTTCAACCTCGAGGATCTGATCATTTTGGTATCATAGATTAGGTTTCGTCAAAGGTTTGACTATCTTGTTTGTTTTCTTATTTTGTGTCTTATAGATCATATCTTTTTCTTCTTTGAAACTTGTATGATCTTATATGTGTTTTGTTTTTGTTCTTACATCTATTTGAGTTTTTCTTTGTGATCAGATTGTATTTTGTTGTGATCAGATTGTGTTTTGTTTTCTAGGCAAGTTGATAGTTGAACATTTCGAAAACCATAGTTGGTGAAAATTGAAAAATCTGAGATTTGGAGAAGTTTGATTCAAACAGATTGTTTGAATTTCCTGATTGGAGTTTGAAGAAGATTGAAGTTGAAATTGATTGCAGTTGAAGCAAAGATTGAATCTCTGATTTGATTGTTGAAAAAGTTTTTGCTCACACAATAGAAAGAACTCAAGGTTTATCAAATATATTATTATGTAAATTATAATATATTAAATGCAAATATTTAATACATAAAAATTATTTTTCAACACAATACATTATGCAATAAATTAAAATCAATCTATTAGGTTAGGAAATGGAAATTAAAACATTGAAAACAAAAAAAAATATCCTTAAGCAAGCAACAGGAAAAAAAATAAAGAAGAAACACAAAGAAAAGAAAAAGAAAAGAAAGAAATTATTATTATTATTAAGTTTTAGTTAGTTAGTTATTATTATTATTATTATTATTATTATTATTATTATTATTATATCTACAGAAATCCCGATCTCAGAAATCGCTACTTCTATGAAAGTTTAAATATTATCTATACCCATAAAATTTAAATATTAAAAAATTTGTCTTGAAGAGTTAAAATTTTTTTAATGATTAAATAATAATGATTTGTCAAAAAAAAAAATCAGGTAAATAAGATATTAAGTTTGAGATAGAAGAGTCTCTGAAATAAGACCTTATCTTACCAAACTAGAGAAGGAGACATTTGAAAATATAAAAATAGAACTCTAAAAATAAAAAAATAAAAAAATCAAAGCAACCAGTTACCATATTTTCAAAAATGGATCAATTTTTTTTTTTTAAATGATGGATCCACCATCAACCGGGGACTCTTATAGAACTTAATAGAATTTTAAAAGCAATAAGAAAGAGTAATATCTTTATGTTTTTGATAGCTCGAGGACTCTTGAAAATTTAAGATTGACCACAATGAAAAGCAAAACAGAAAAATCAATTTCATTCCATTAAATCAAATATCACATAAAAATTTATGGTATTATATTCCTCTCATATCCATTGCTTAATGATTACCATTAGAAATGTTAGGAAAATATACTCTGAAAGCAACATAAAAGAGCAATATTTTCATGCTTATCATGACAATCGAATCTTAAATAATATTTCATCAGTCTGAAAATATTACCGTTTTTAGTTTCTTGTGTTTGACACACGGTATAAATCATTTTATAGTTTTCAATATATGTTAATTATCTTATTTTCCACTCTTACCATCCATTTAATATTTCCTTTCATTTATTAACAAGAAATATAATTATAGTTATAAATAAGAAAGATAAGAGGTACTTTATATATAACAAATATGCATTTATTATAACTTAATTCATTATTTTTTAATTCATGTGAAATGGTGGTTAATGTTTTATATTATTCGACCCAAGTAGCATTGAAGGTATTCCTTGTGGGCATCAATTTCCTTTTACCCTAATCCATTCTCATATAAGCCTACAAGAAACAACAAATTATTATTGTTGTTATTTCAATTTTTTAAGTTTGAAAATTTTTGAACTATTATTAATTTAGATCCTTAATGATTTTTTTTTTCACCTTTTAAATGCCTAATAAAAGTTATTAATCCCTCCATTCAAAATTTAAAATCCCATTTTAAGAAAATTAGATGGCTACATTCATTTTACACTTAACGATATTAATTTCTTAAGAAAATTTTAACTAATTTAGGAAATAGGATATTAATTTTTGGAACAACTCAAAATAAAAATGTGGACATTCAATTCCGAATGGAGAGGGTATTATATAACACCCTATACCAAAAGTTTTTTATCCTCATTTCTTTTATCTTCTCTCCTAAAATTATTTGTTTAGTTTAAATTGTACCTTTTACTTAAATCTCCCTATTCATCTTAATTATTCAGATAACAAAGGAAGAAGAGAGATAAGAAACAATATACGAACAGGCCGTCTTTCGAAGTTCCTACTTTGTTTATATGAATGATGTTTCTCTTGAATTTTTGTTATCCTGATTCCACCGCAGAATGGGGTGTCAGAGTGTATGAATAAGACACTTGTGTGGAGAATTTGCATTACATGTTGTCTAATGCAGGGTTAGGTAGAAAATTCTGGGTTGAGGTTGTGACGTACGCTCAACATCTCGTCAATCGTTTACCATCTTCTACTATAGATGGCAAGACTCCATTGGAGGTATGGTCCGGGAACCTGCAACAGATTATGATTCTTTATGTGTTTTTGGTTCTATTGCATATTATCATGTGAATGAATCAAAGTTGGATCCACGAGCAAAGAAGGCTCTATTTAT